>PVIR01001640.1:88513-118409 GCA_004026965.1 Petromus typicus | reverse complement strand
ACCCACACCCAGCAGCAACCAGTACCACATACCACAGTGCCGGGCGTGGTGGCTCACGCCTGTAATCCCAGCACTCGGGAGGCAGAGGCAGGAGGATTGCTGTGATGTGAGTTTGAGGCTGAGCTCAGGGCCAGCCTAAACCACAAAAGCGAGACCCTGTCTCAAAAAACCTAAAAAAAAAAAAAAAAAAAAAAAAAAACTATGAAAGTCAGGGCCAAGGATTTAGCTCAGTGGTTCCGGCACCTGCCTTTGCAAGTGCAAGGGCCTGGGTTTGATCTGGGTGTGGAGACTCATGCCCACCAGCAATTAGTCCCACACACTACAATGCTGGGCATGGTGGCTCATGCCTGTAATACCAGCACTTGGGAGGCAGAGGCAGGAGGATTGCTGTGAATTCGAGGTTGGCCTGGGCTACATAGTGAGCTCAGGACTAGCCTGAACTACAAAGTGAGACCTTGTCTCAAAAAACCCAAAACTGTGACAGTCTGTCTCAGTCCATTGCTGTTGCTATAACGAGGGATAACATGAAGGGCTGGGGGCTGGGGCTGGGCCAGCCTGGGTCTTGCTTCCCATTTCTGCCTTGGGGCTCCGCCCTGCTGGCATACCTAAACCCCCAAAGGGCCACATCCAAATACCATCAAGCCTATGAACCTGGGAATTAAATTTCCAAGACAGGTGCTTTCAGGGAGCACCCTGGGCCCTCTGCACAGGTTCAAGGAATTGGTGGGACCTGGGGTCCCACCCTCTCAGCCCAGCACAGACAGGGGTAGGGTCAGCCTGCCTACCTTGGAAAAGCAACCTGGAAGCTTCTCCAGCAGTCTTGTTCACCAGCCTCCTGGAAAAGGGGTCTGGGGACTCTGTTGGATCCATTTCACAGATATGGAAACTGAGGGTTAGACAGATGCCTGCTTCAGACCCCACCTCCCACTTTTTTTTTTTTTTTTTTTGGAGACAGGGTCTCGCTTTGTAGTTCAGGCTGGTCCTGAGCTCAGCCTCCAACTCACATCACAGCAATCCTCCTGCCTCTGCCTCCCTAGTGCTGGGATTACAGGCGTGAGCCACCACGCCCGGCACTGTGGTATGTGGTACTGGTTGCTGCTGGGTGTGAGTCTCCACACCCAGTATAGTATGTGGTTACTGAGGATTGAACCTGGGTCCTTGCGCTTACAAGACAGGCGCCAGAACCACTGAGCTAACTCCCCAGCCCCCACCTCCCACTTTGGGTGATAGACCCCACTAGCCTGATGCAGGAGCCTAGACTGCCGAGGCTGGGCTTGTCTCAGGCAGAACTCCGTACTGCCTTTTCTCTGAGATAAGCCCAGGGATCACTCAAATCTGCTGAGCGTGCAGCCAGCGCTGCCTCCCCTGGAGGGCCCCTTCGCTTCACCTGCACCTCGGCCTGGCTTCTCTCACCTCTCGGTCCCCCGACCACCCCAGGCCTCTCCCTGCAGAGCTGCCCAGTCACCCACTTTGAGCTCCAAGGGAGTGACTGGGCTGCAGGTCCCACAGGCTCACGCAGCTCCGTGTCCCCTTCCGTTCTGCGTCCCCGGAGATCCTGCCTCTCAGCTGGTAACCCCAAAGCTGGACCCTAACTCTGAGCAACACGGGACCCCCCACCCCGACTCCAGCCCATCCCAAGGCACTGTCCACACCCTGGCATTTTGTTAGGCGAGAGACTAATGTTCTTTGCCGAACTGGGTGATACACATAAACAACAAGGGGAAAGTGAGTCACCTACCAGCTCCCCACAAAGATCTGGCTGCCCCTCCTGTCCCTGGAGGACCTCGGAGACTGTCAGCAAAACCCAAACCCTTATGGAGGCATGAACAAATTCCCTGGATTGAGCCGAGTGTTTCTGGGGGAAACATTTTCTCCTTTCTTTCCATCTTCCCCCAAGATTCCCGAGAGGGAGAGGGGGTCCTGCTAATTTGCCAGTTCGAAGGTTCAGGGAAGTTGAACGATTGACCAGAGGTCAAGCGTCTGGGAAGCTAGCTGGGGCCAGGCTTGAATCAGGGGCCGACATGTGAGGGGCTTCCCCTCCCCGGAGCGGAGCGGACTGAGCAGGGTGTAGTGCTGGCAGCCCACCATTAGCATAACCACGAGTATCCCTGAAATCCAATTACCAGGAGAGAGCTTGGGCCCCAGCCAGCCGGTAGGCCAGTGTCATCTCCCTCCAGGAGGATGAGGGGCTGGGCCGGAGCATCCCTAGTGGGGGAAACCCAGGGAGCCAGGGAGGAGGAGCCAGGCAGGACCCATCAGGGGGTCCGGGGTTGGGGTGTCTGAGAACAGCCTTGACCTCTGCTCACCACTGGCAGACAGGCCCAGCTGAACCACGAGCCAGCCACAGGTCCCTCTGTCCCCAGCCGGGGGACTCCGGGCTCCTCCGAGCTGCAGCTTTCCTCCGTGTGAGGAGAAAGCACCTCACGTGGAAGGACAGCCTGGTAGACCTGGTCCGCTTCTCATTGCACAGTCTCCATCCAGCTACTGTCCCCCCCAACCCCCATGGCTCCCCAGCCACCTTCCTCCTCCATACTATCCTCTTCCAGAAGCACACAGATGCAGCACAGCTGCTGTGGGCCCCTGTGGACCCCCCAAGCTCATGTGTTGGAAACATAACCCCCAAATTCACATGTCGGTGGTGTAGTGGGGGGAGTGACTTTGGGAGGTTACTAGAGTTAGAAAGGGCCGAGAGGCCAACATTAGCAGCTGTCTAAGAAGAGGGTGAGTCCTCAGCTAGGACCTACCTGGTCTCCCCATCGCATGCTGCCCATCGCTACACTTCTGTGAGCAAGGTCTCAAGGTTCTTTTCAGCAGTGGGTGGAAGCCCTCACACTGTGAGCTAAGAGCTTCCTGTCCTTCTAGAGTCCCCAGTCTGGGGGGCTCAGTTACATCCCTGCAAAGCCGACCCAGCCCAGGCCGATACATCACAAAACAGTGGGAGTCCCTTCCACTGAGGCGCCGCCCCCCAGCCCAACAGAGGCCCCTGAGGCCTGAGTGGGCGCACACAGCCAGGCTGGTCCAGGCAGGCCCCGCTGCTGCACCCGGCCCGCCCAGCCCCCACGCACAGACAGGCATGCCCCGCCGTCTCGCACAAACAACAGCAGCCGCATCTTCAAGTGCTCTGTGCACACACGTGCCAGAACCTCCGGGAGCGGGGCTGCAGGCTTGTGGGATATGCACATCTTTGCTACTTATTGCCAAATTGCTCTCCAAAGTGGTTGTTCCGATGATCGTTTTAAAATATAAATTAGATCATGTCACTTCCCTGCCTAAAACTCTCAAATAGCTTCCTATTAGACTTAGGATAAAATCCATATTCTCCTCTATGAATGCACCAGCTGTATCCCACATTTTGCTCCCTCCAATTTCTTGGCCTCCTTTCTATTTAATAGATCTAGTTCTGTTATGCCCCAGGACCTTTGCATACACTGCTCCTAATGTTTATATACTCTGCTGATTCTTTCCAAATTGGTCCCTTCTTACCTTTCAGATCTCAGTAACAATGTCACTTCCTCTGGCTCCCACCACAACCACAAAAGTGTGCTCTCTCTCTCTCTGTCCACTTCTAGGAATGGAACCCAGCACCTTCCTCATGCTAGGCAAGTCTTCTACCATCAAGCTACACCAGCCCTTTTATTTTATTTATTTATCTATTTTTTTGAGATAGGGTCTCACTTTTGCAGTTCAGGCTGGCCCTGAGTTCAGCCTTGAACTCACAGTAATCAATCCTCCTGCCTCTGCCTCCCAAGTGCTGGGATTACAGGCATGAGCCACCATGCCCAGCACTGTGGTACGTGGTTCTGATTGCTGGTGGACATGAGTCTCCATGCCCAGCATTGTTGTATGTGGTTACCAGGCATCAAACCTGGGCCCTTGCACTTGAAATGCAGGCACCAGAACCACTGAGCTAAATTCCCAGCCCAACCCTTTAAATTTTTAAAATTTTGAGCTAAGCATGGTGATACTTGTAACCCTAGCACTTGGAAGGTTGAGGCAGAAGGATTACCACAAATTGGAAGCCAGTCTGGGCTACATGGTGAGTTCAAGGTCAGCCTGAATAGAAAGATCCTGGCTCGGGCTGGGGATTTAGCCCAGTGGTTCCGGCGCCTGTCTTGCAAGCGCAAGGGCCTGGGTTTAATCCCCCAGTAACCACATACCATACTGGGCGTGGAGACTCACCCCAGCAGCAATCAGTACCCCATACCACAGTGCCGGGCGTGGTGGCTCATGCCTGTAATCCCAGCACTCAGAAGCAGAGGCAGGAGGATTGCTGTGATGTGAGTTTGAGGCTGAGCTCAGGGCCAGCCTGAACTACAAAGCGAGACCCTGTCTCAAAAAAAGAAAGATCCTGGCTCAAAAATAAATAAATTTAATTTTGAGGCATGGTCTTGCCCAGGCTGGCCTTGCACTTGTGATCTTTCTGCCTCAGCCTCTCAAGTAGCTAGGATTACAGGTATGGACTTCCACACCTGTGCCTCTGATCTCCCTGCTTACTTCCCTTGGAGCCCACACCATGGCCCCTCAGCAACCTGCTTCTCTCATTGGCTGCTGGCTTATTAGCAGCTGGGAGCCTGTGCAGGGGAAGGACATGGGACGGGACAGGGGACAGGGATGAGGACGCGGGGACGGGGACGGAGGATGGACAGGATGGACACAATACCTCGACTGCCTGGATGCAGCTTACTCCTGACCCAAGGGCACCGAAGAGCTTGGGGCTGCTCCTAGGACAGCCCATGGCTTCTGCCACCATATCCAGAGTGGCAGGGAGCGTGAGCTGCAGGTGAGGTGGGCTCCGCAGAGGGGCATGGCTGTGTTGAGGGCAGAGGGGATGCACAGGCCCACGGGGCCCTTGCCCATGGTCCTGGGGACTCTGAGGGGCAGCTGGGCTGGGTTTGCATTTTAGCAAGATCCTGTTCAGATCCCAGAGAGGGGAGGCACCCGGGACATTGGGTCTGGGGGTGCAGAGGGCAGATAGAGGGAGGGGGAGGAGGGCAGCAGTGGGCCCACAGGGGCCAATTAGGGGAGTGCGCAGACAGGAGAGGTCAGAGCTGGGCCTGGCAGTCCTCGGAGGGCGGTCTGTGTATGAGGACACAGCAGTGTCTGCTGCTCCTCCCCGGACCTCCTGTCCTCTTCGGGGAGCAGCAGGGCTCAGAGGTGCGACTGTGCTGGAGTCCCCCTTAGCTTCTGGGGTCACAGCCCCCAGCCCCTGTGACAGCTTTGGACCTGTCTGCAGACGTGGCACAGATGCACTCAACTGGGGGTGAAACATGGAGGATCCTCCCTCCAGGTCTCCAGCAGCCCCTGACTTGGCCCCCCTACCCCTCTGCAGCTGAGAAACCAGAAGACATCCTCAGCCTCTGCTGCCCCTGGGGACGATGACACTCCTGTCCCCTTGTAAGTGATGCAGAAAAAAGGCACGGATTTAAGTCTGACACCAAGAAGGACTTCCTCTGCTGTCAGAACCCTTGTGGGACACCGTCTCCTCCGAGAGCTGAGGGGAAGTCACTCTTGGGGCCACATAGCAATTCTCGTGGGCTGAGGAGGAGGCTGGTTCCTGGGGGCTGAGCCAGGAGCAGGCAGCCTGAACTCTGGCTCCACGCTCCTACAGCAGAGTGTCCAGAAGGCCCTGCAGGGTACCCTGCCCTGCCTACGCAAGGTGGGCATCCCGTCCCTGCCCAGATGGGCCTGACAGAGGGCCCCAGCCTGGTCTCTGCCCTGCCGGGCTCAGCCCCTTCAGCAGAGTGCCTTCTCCTCTTGTCTATCCTCCAAGCAGTGGACGGGGGTGGGGGGGGTGGGGGGGTGGATATGGAAGGCGGAGGCCCCGTGTGGCCATTGGTATGCGAGGCCCAGACTTGGCCTGGTGGCCCAGCCTTTCTGCTCAGCTCTTTGAGAAGCCCTCCTTGGCGGCTGCGTGGTGGTTGCCGGGCAACCCACCTACCCCACCCCCATGACTGGTGTGCCTGCTTCCCTTCCCCCTCTGGGCCTCAGCAGATTCCCAGCTAGGAACCTGTCGGGCTTGGCCACACAGGGCACCTGCGCCTGGCAGGTGAGGGCCTGGGACCGACTCCACTCCCCTCTGGCCTTGGACTGTAGGATGTCCGGGAGACCCCACCCCAGGCTTCTCCAGTTCTTTCTGCGTGCTGTCCTGGCCCTGGAGCGGCTGGGCAGGCAGGTGAGGGCCAGGAAGGGCTCCAGATGCTGGTTCTCTCTGCCCCTGCTCTGTGGTCTCTCCGCCCTGGGAGTGGACCCTGGGCTCAGAACACCCATCTTCGGACTCCCACCCCCTCCCGGGGCACTGTTTCCGTGGTTTCACTGCCCTGAGGTGCTGGAGCCCTCTGAAGGGACGGAGGGGTCTAGGTGGAGGGTGCAGGGGCTGCCTGAGCCCCACCAGGCGACAAGGGTGTCCTCTCTGCTGTGGTGGCCTGTCAGCCTCTGGCTGCCGGACCCTCTCTGCTGGCTGAGCTGGGTGCTGGGATCAGCTGGGTGGACAGAGCCCTGGGCCACAGGCAGGTCAGGCAGCACCTGGGCTCAGAGTGCGGACAGACACAGGAGGTGGCGAGGACCGGAAGGGGCCACATACCCCAAGGCAGTGGTAGCTGGAGTGGGTGGAGATCTGGCCCCTCCAGGGTGGGCCCCGGGGAGGTCTCTGGGGCTTCACTCCAGCACTCAGGCACCCCTGGCCCTCCCTTCCTTGTCCCTGTCCTGGTCAGTCAGGGACCTCTGGCTCTCCTTGCACTCCTTCCTCTGTCTTCCCCACTTGTCAGCCTCCGCACTGGGCAGAAGGCGGTCAGCCACAGCTGCTCACTGTCCAGAACCCCCCGCCCACGCCACAAAGGCTCCCTAATCCTGCTAGGGCCCAGGTGGATGGGTTCCCGTGGAACCTTAACCCTGGGGGGCAGGTTCCTGCTTCTGCCCATTTCCGGGTTCTGACCCTCTCTGGTATTTTCTCCCCATCCCAGGGGCAGCCTATTAGCCCCAATCTCTCCTCACACCAACCACTGCCCACTCTCAGGGGTAGGAGGGGGTCTGCCTCACTCTGAATCCCGGAAACTGTCACTGAGGCGTCTCCAGGGCTGTGAATCACACGGTCCCCGGGTCAGCTCGGTTACCGTGGCCTGTCAGGGCTCTCGGACTGACGCTCTCCCTTCCTCGGGGTTCCACTCATTCACCCGCTCATCCGGGAACGCACACGGCTCTCCTCAGTGCTGGGCATGGAAGCAGGACCTGGGGACACTTGGGGAACAAAACAGGTCCTTCTGTGCCCTCAGGATGCTGCCAGTCTGATGGAAGAGATGGACATGGACAGGATACACATCACTGAGTCCTACCCACCTGGTCACGTTACTATACATGGGACCAAGGAGAAAGACACCGGCCTGTAAAACCTTTAGCTCTGCCCCCCGTCCAGATGCGTGAGTGCTGTCCAGCTGCTGAAACACTAGTCAGAAATTAGGAGTGGCCACAAAACTGAGCTGTTGTCACCAACAAAAGCACAAAGGGGGCCAGGGATCTAGCTCAGTGGTACCAGCACCTGTCTCAAAAGTGCAAGGTCCCTAGTTCAGTCCCCAGTAATCACATATAACAGTACTGGGTGTGGAGACTCACACCCAGCAGCAATCAGTACCACACACCATACTGCCGGGCGTGGTGGCTCACGTTTGTAATCCCAGCACTCGGGAGGCAGAGGTAGGAGGATTGCTGTGAGTCTGAGGCTGAGCTCAGGGCCAGCCTGAACTACAAAGTGAGACCCTGTCTCAAACCAAACAAATAAATTAAAAAAAAAAAAAAAACACACACACACACACACACACAAAGGGAGCAGAGAGAAAATGTGACTGGGCATCTGTCCCCTTGACACTCATGTTGGAACTTAAGATCCTCTGTGGGAAGCCTTTGGAGAAGTGGCCTTGGGAGGTAGTTAGGGTTCCAGGTCCCCAGGGTAGCTCTCAGTGGCGTATGTGAGAGTGTGTGTGTGTGTGAGGTGCTGGGGATGGATGCAGGGGTCTCTGCACACTAGACAAGCCCTCAGCATTGAGCTCCAGCCCCACCCTCATGTCAGGAGCTTCCTGAGGAAGGAAAAGCCTCATGGAGGCATGTCTGCCTCACCATGAGACCCCCCAAGCCCCTACCTGATGCGGCCTGTCAGTGCTGGACCTCCGGAACGCTGAGGTGAGTAAACCTGCATTCTTTAGAAATTCTCCAGTCTGTGACTCAGTTATAGTGAAGACAACAGACTAAGACACCAAGTCAAGATAGGAGGGCTGAGCCCTCGCGTGGCTGAGGGGCAGAGATGTTGACCTCGCCTTGTCCTTTGTGCCCGCCCCTGGGCACCCTCTTCCTTGGCTAGAGGCCTTGTTCCCTGGCTCTCCCTGAGCTTCTGCCCTGGTGCCCACCTGCCCTCCTGGACTGTTCTACAGAGAGAACCCAGCCCTCTGTGTGGCATGGGCAGGAAGGTGAGGTGCAGAATGGCGAGAGGCAGAGCCCGGAGGAGTTGGGACTTGGATCAGAGAAGCTACTAGAAGTTTCTAGAAGGGGCTGGTGTGCCAGGTGTCCCTGAAGCAGTGTGCACAGCCAGGCCATTTATAGGCCATGGGGGCCAGGGGCTGGGGTGAGCAGCCCAGCTACTCAGGAGCTGCGGTCTCTGCCACCCAAGGTACCCTGGGGACCTTGAAGAAAGTGAGCTCCAGGACAGGATGACAACAGAAGTCCCCCATGAGGCCTTCTGGCTTCGGGTGAAGAGTAGGGTTCCACCTTTCCCTAGAGATGCTGCCACTCTGGGCTGTGTTGTGACCTCAGAATATCTGCTCACTGTCCTCATCCTCCATACTACCCCAGGGTGGCGCCATGATGGGAGCCTAGTCATAGGCTCATAAGTGGTCTTTCTAAATCAAGTAGCCAAATATTGTGCTCTTGAAATTATTTTCTCAGGCTGGGGAGTTAGCTCAGTGGTTCTGGCGCCTGTCTTGCAAGCGCAAGGACCCGGGTTCGATCCTCGGTAACCACATACAATACTGGGTGTGGAGACTCACGCCAAGCAGCAACCAACACCACATACCACAGTGCTGGGTGTGGTGGCTCACGCCTGTAATCCTAGCACTGCACTAGGGAGGCAGAGGCAGGAGGATTGCTGTGATGTGAGTTTGAGGCTGAGCTCAGGGCCAGCCTGAACTACAAAGCGAGACCCTGTCTCAAACCCCCCCCCCCAAATTATATTCTCACTGGGGCCGCCTTCCTCCCAAGACACAGTCCAGATCACCCAGGCTTGTCTGAACCCTGCACACCTGACCCAAGCGACATCAGCCACCTTATCTCTCCACATAGTCGCCCCAACTCCAATTTCCAAGTCCAACCAAGAACTCTTGATCAGGCCCTTTCCCATGAGCAATAGCTGCACTTGCCGGTTGCCTGGAACCTTCCTCCTGAGCCTCCAAGACCCAGGCAGAGCTGCTCCACCGTCCTGTTGTGCATCCTCGCTGACTGGCCCAGGCCACCTGGGGTCACATAGCAATGATCATTTCAGAAGCATCCTGCCGAATGCTCCTAGAAGCCTGGCATTCCAGTTCTGCCAGGTGAGGCCCAGGAGTGGCCAGATTCACCCTTGGTGCCTCACCCCACCATCTGTCTCCCTGGGGCCGTGTGCAGCCTCCAGGTCTGGCCCAGCAAGGCATGTTACAGCAGCTTGATGGAATATCACGCAGCCATTAAAACCACCATTATGAAGACAGTATTTTGACACCTAAGTGTGACATGCCAAGCAGTGCTCTCTCCGTGCCATCCGCTCCACACAGGGCTCTGAGACCTGACTCCCGAGACATGTGCTGAGCGACGCAGCGGAGAACTGATGCAGCCCTGAGGCCCGGCGTTCATCCGAGGGTCTGGGGAGCCGGAACGGAAGCCACAGCTTTGGGAAAATTATAACTAGCTTTGCATGGACAAGCCGGGAAAGGAACAGTGAATGAGAGTTGTTGACGCCACAGGGTGGTGGCATTGCGGGTGATTTTTCTTTCCTTTATTGTAGTTATAATGCTGTTTGGGCAATAAATAAAAATTGGGAGAAAAATTGCTGTTTGGTGAATTGAGTAGAAACCGGAAGAAGGAAGAAGGGAGTTATGGGAGGGGATGGAAGGGAAATGCGAAAGAGGGAAAGGAGCAAGGCCCCTTGCAGGGAGCTCACAGGGAAGGCGGCAGCCTCAGGCAGGGGCCCAGGCTGCTCCCAGCTGGGACAAGAAGGATAGGAGAACAGAAACAGGGACAGAGGCACTGGTGTCAACCCCTCCTGGGGGTTCTGGGCAAATGTCCCGAAGGGGAGGTGGCCCCAAGGCCTTCAAGGAGAGCAAAGAGCAGGGTGGGCCCAGCTGTGAAGGGTCCGACACAGGCCTAGGGCTGGGACCGTCGGGGGTCCGGCCAGTTGTGGTGAGTCTGCAGGTGGACGGGGCGGCAGGGGAGGGCCTGGTGGGGTCCTGAGCAGAGACAGGGACCGGAAGTGGGGAGAGACGTGGGTGCTCCATGCCTGGGAGACACAGCCACACGCTCTGACCAGGTGAGTGGGGGCTGGGTGGTTGGAGAGCTCCTTAGTGTGCCAGAGCGTGCCAAGAGCACAGGGCCGCTTCCAGGCTGGGAGGAAACCTCCTGGGCTAATCACTCCTCCCCCAGGTCCCGCGCTAAGGGCAGACTGTCCTGTGACCCTGCTGTGTGCCAGTGCTGTCCAAACACCTCCCCAGGCAAGGTCCACCAGGGCCCAATGCTCCCATTTTGCAGTCAGGACACTGAGGCTATGGAGCATCACTGGCTTGCCCAAGGTCACAGTGAGCTGAGGGGAGAAGCCGGCTGGCATCCGACAAGGCTGCCCACTTAGGCAGCCTGGGGGATAGGCTTGGAGAGAACCCAGGGGTCTAGGGAGGGCTAGCAGCAGGTGAGGGGTCTGAATGGGGAAGGGGCGCGGGCAGGGAGGGATGCCAGGCACGGGAGCGGGCAGTGGGTATTTGTTTGTGAATGAATGCATGGGTGGAAGGCTGAATGAATGAATGGATGGATGAATGAGTGAGTGCAGAAAGGAGGGGGGCAGTGAGAGGCGGCTCAGGGAGTGTGAAACCCCTCCCCGCCCCCGCCGCCCTCCCCGCGCTGGAGGCTGGCTTTGCGAGTCTCCCTACCCCCACTCCCTAGGGGTGTCGGCTCCCCAAACCGCTCCCCCACCCCCGTTGTAGCAGAGGACAGGAGGTGGGGGACGCGGAGGCCGCTGCTCCCCGGCTGTGCTAGAGTCCCCGCGCGGCGGCGCAGCCTCCCGCGCCGGGCCCCGCCGGCCAGTGCGCAGCTCTGCGCCCCCGCCCCGCCGCCTCCTCCCCTTCTCCTCCGCCCTCCTCCCCGCTCCGCGCCTGCACGCACGGCCCCGCCGCCGCCGCCGCCGCCGCGAGGGGAGAGGCAGCCGCGTAGCCCGGCTCCCCGCGCCCTGCTCGCCCACCGAGCGCACTCGCCGGGCACACGCACCCCGCCCCGGGCGCAACCCTGCGCGGTCCCCCCGCTGCTCTGCCGGGCGCCCGAGCCGGGCAGATGCGCCGCCGCGCGTCCCCCGCCCCGGGCCCGCCACCGAGCTCCGCCGCGCGCCGGGGGCTCCTCTTCCGGGCCCCGCTGGGCGCCCCCTGGCTCCGGCTCCCGACTGCTCCTTGGAATAACCCCTGAAGCTCCGGCCGCCGCCGCAAAGTTTCCCGAGGAGACCCGCCTCCCCGGCCGCTGCGCAGGTAAGGCGGGCTGCGCGGGGCGGGGGCTGGGGTTAGCGCGCCCGGGACGGGGGACTGGGCGCCGGGGCCGCGGGCACACGGAGGCGCCGCGGGGCCCGGCGGCGCGGCAGGGACGTGCAGCCCTTGGGATTCGGGGTGGGGGGCCCAGAGTCGGAAGCGAGCGCTGGGGGCGCGGGATGAGCTGCCGGCGGCTCCGCTTCCTCAAGCCGAGGCTGGAAAGGGCGGAGGTCGGCCGGAGCCCGGGGCCGAGCTGACGCTGCGCCCCCGGGGAGACAGTTCGATCGTGGGGAGCCCAGCTGGGCAGGTGGGTCCTCGTGCCTGCCCCGCACCCGGCGTCGGGGCCAAGGGGCGCGCGGCGAGGGCGGCGGGCTGGCCGGGGCGCCGCGCTCCGGTCCCCGCCAGCCGCGTGAGTCACGGTTAGAGCGAGGTTTTATTTTTAAAACGACTTCAAGGGGGGCATAGGCAGCCTCCAACTTCCCTCCCTGCGTGCGGCGGACTGTCAGACCGCGCCGGCGTGGGGGCTGGCCGCGCACCTGGCAGCTGGAACGGTGGGGCTACCGGGCTGGGGGAGGGCACCCCTCAGCTCCCCATACGACCAGGCGCACCCCTTCCTTCAGCGGGGACCGGAGGCCCGGGGGCAGAAGGCTGGGAGCTGTTGCTGGGCTGCGGAACCGTGGCTGAGCTGAGCTCTCCGAGGAGGAGAAAGTTGTGAAGAAGCGACACCAGGGAGCTGCCCCAGGCTCCCCGCTGGACCCGGAGGACGCCGGGCTCTCCAGGGCGGGTGGTTTTGAGAGCAGGAACCTCAGCTGGGGGTGTGCCAGGCCCCTCAAGGCCCAAGCCAAGGCTCTGATGTGAATAAAGTCAGGGCCGGTGGAGGGCAAAGGTGGGGGGGCCCTGCACCCTCAGGGGTGGAGACCAGCCCTACTTATCCCCTCCCTATGTGGCTTACTAGTTGGGGAGGAGGCTGCCGGTGTGGGGGACAGGACCTGGCACAACCAAGGATGCTGACAGCGGAGAGAAGAGGGCCGGCTCCCCTCTGCCGGCTCAGCGGACGGGTGGGGGTGGGTGGGCCGCTGCTCTCAGGGGCTCGGGGCTCTGGGCTCAGGTTTCTGGAGTTGAAAGCCAACTCCAGCTCTCCCTGCCAGCCCCAGGAGGAGAGGCGCAAACATCACCTGTCAGCTGGTGCGGTCCGTGGGCGACTGTTCAGGGCCTCAGGTTTAAAATGGAAATGGCCTGAGCTGCCAGGGCGAGAGCCTGGGAGGGGACAATGCTAGCGGGGTGGGCAGTGAGGGTCCCCAGGAGGTGTGGGAGGCAGGGAGAGCAGGAGAGCGGTCACATCGGGCTGAGGGGTCAGGCATGGGCAGATCTGAGAGCAAGAGAAAAGGTGGACAGGTTGTGGGACTGGGGAGCCATATTTGTGCGGCTTCTCCTGGGTTATCATACAGACAAAAGGTGGGACATACTGTTTTAGAAAAACCTCCTAGCGGGGCTCAGGTCAGCACACGCCCCCTCGGCAGCGGTGCCCTGTGCTGACTTCATGCGGCCTGGGTTTGTGTGTCCACAGGCTACTGTTTAGTGGTTTCAGCCACCTTCACCTCTGCCTTAGTTTCCCTTGGTGAAATGGGTTGCTTGCTTGTACCCATCCATCTCTCAAATATTAGCTGGGGGTAGGTGGGGCCTGCACTGTAAATGTATTTGTATTTGTCAAATGTCCTCTTTTTTTTTTTTTTTTTAAATTGCGAGATACGGTTTCACTGTGTAGCCCAGGCTGGCCCTGAAATCAGAGATCCTTCTGCCTCAGCCTTCAGAGTGCTGGGATCACAGGCTGAGCTCCACCACACCCAGCCATTAATGTCCTTGATGTTTGAGCTCCTAGGTGGAAGGGGTTGGGGGCGGGCGAGGGTGTCTGTGGACCTTTGAAGGGTGGGGGTCAGAGTCCCCTGCACCAGCTGCAGCTGGATGTTGGCTTCATGGCCCCTCCGAGGTCTCCCAGAGAAGCTCCTGGGAGATCCACCCTGCTCGTTTCTAGGGAGGTGATGCCTGTCCCCAGCCGTGTCACGGCTGCCAGGACTACACAGGGAGGCCCACGAGACAGCTCCATAGACTTGGGGCTGGCAGCCAAACAAGGACCCCGTGTCCCTGGGGACCCAGTGACCCTGCCTGGGGTGGGAAGATGTGGCAGTTTCCTCTGTGAGAACGGGTGGGGACCCTGAGTGTGGATGAGCAGAGAAGAGCAGAGCACGAGAAAGATGGCAGGTGGCGTGTGTACTCACTTCAGTTAGTGAGAGAGGGACACAGCCCCAAGTGGCCCTGGCATGTAGGTGTCAAGGGACAGGCAGGCAGGCCTGGAGCCGGCTGACTGCCTGCAGACGCCCAGTGTGGCGGCCTTTATCAAGAAGTGACTGCTGTGGTGCAGGAGGATGAGGAGGCCCCTGGGGCCAGCTGGGCACAGCTGTCCGAGTGTAGTCAGGTGGGACACAGGCAAGGAGGTACAGATCAGGCATAGTGTGGGGCAGGCTGGTGGCCCAGCCACGAGTCCCTTGACAAGAGACCTTCTGGCAGGCCTTTCCCCAGGTAGGTGGACTGGCCCGGAGTCAGGCTTGGTTAGCCCTTCTGACTCACCTCGGCACCCCACTGATTGTGTCCTTGGGATACTGAGGTGCTGCTCAGGGGTCCTAGCACTTGTTCTGGAGGGAGTTTCTTTTCCTGGCCAGTTGTGGGTCTCAATTACCTCATCTGTAAAGTGGGGCAATGGCAGTACCCAGCAGGTTTTTGATGCAGAGTCCATGCCTAGCAGCATGGGGCTCTGGGGTCCCCACCTTGGTTTGTTCTGCATAAGGGGGCTTTCAGCTTCTTTAGGATTTGGGGTGGCAAAAAGGACTGGCACAGTCCCCCACCCCATCCAGTGCCTGTCCTGTGTGTGATCTCAGGACAGAGATCACCCAGAGGGTGATGGAGTCTGTCCTGGGTGGTGGGGTCTGTCCGCTCCAGCAGCTGGCCCCAGTGTCAGGGGGAATGTCTAAGAGCAGCCTCGAGACGGGAAGGCTGTCACTAGGCCCTTCTGGACTGGAATACGTGGGGATGCCCGCTTCCCCAGACAGCAAGGGCTCTGGGTGTGGCTGAGGGTCCTGCCTTTCCGGCCTCATCATTAGGAGAACCCAGGGCTCTGAGAGAGGGGCTGACAGGACTTGACACACCTTGGAGAGGCCTGTGGTAGGGTGTCCTTTTCCCGAACTGGGCTGTTCTGATAAAAAGTTTGGTGTGGCTCTGGCCAGGGCACAAGACGGCTGCCTTGCCCTGTGCTGTGGGCTGGGGTGGGGGCAGCCTGGACGGCAGGGCCTCCCTGCACAGCCTCTGTGTTCCCTGGCACAGCTGGAGCCCAGAGGGTTTCCGAGCGCCGTGCCTGTGCAGGCCTGTGTCTGCCTGAGCGCATGCAGATGCCTGTTTACCGCTGCCTGCGGCCCCCAGAGCCTGGCTGCTCCCTGGGGTCAGGCTCTGCAGATGATGTCAGGGTTTTGGGGCCTTGACTTGCTTTATGGAAGCTGTTTGCTGGATTTGCCTAGGCCCCAGGGCTCAGACTCCCTCCGTGGGGCCCGTGGGGCCCGTAGAGCCGAGGTCATGGGGTGTGGAGAGAGCCCTGAGGTGTGGGAGCTTAGGACTGACGCTGGGGGGAGCCCGTCTGGCAGTCCTGGCTCCCTGTGCCTCCCCGTTCTCCTCTTTCCCGCTCACTCATTCTCACGTCATTCCCTCCCGTGACGGCTGAGTACCAGCTCTAGCCAGGCGGGTGCTGAGCTCTGGGATGAGCCATGAGCAGAAGCAGCCCTCAGGGAACCTCCAGTCAGGGGTGGAGTCAGCCAGAATGCCATCCTCACCAGGAAGTGTGGGACAGAGCTACAGGGGAGGTGGGCTTAGGCTGGCTACTGGGAGCCTGCTGCGGCCAGAGGCCCAGGAGGCTTTCAGAGGAGGGGCTGGGTGAGTGAGGGTGGGAAGGGCCAGCTGCCACTGGTGAGGAGGAGGGACAGACAGGTGAGGACTCGGTTCACTGAGGGACAGGTGCAGCAGGGCCGCACGCAGAGCTGGCAGGAGTGAGGGGCACGGGAGGCAGGCAGTGGCCACGACGGCTGAGGCATCTACAAGGCGCTGTCCGGAGCCAGTGGCTGTCTCCTGGTCTCGCCTGTCCATTTCCCTTTCTCTTGGGACACCTGAGCCCTGCCCAGTCCTCCCAGACCTTTCCTGAGGGTGGTGTGTTCACTGGTACAGGCAGGCCGACTGCCACAGGTAGGCGGCCAGGGGCTTGTTGGGTTTTGCTCTTGTTTATGGTGAAGGGGACTCCTCGCTCCACTCCGAAGGGCCCCTGCGTCAGGGCGGGGAGCCGGGATGCGAGATGATAGGGAGCAGAGGCCGGCTCCCTCAAAGGCACCGCGATGCTGCTGTTCGGCAAAAGCTCAGCTAACCACTAGGGGACACTGCCTCCCAGGCAGAGCTGGACCCGGCTTCCAGGGTGGCCCCAGCTGCCCCCCGCGGGGCTGTGAGGGGTTGTGAGGGGTGCTCTGTGGGCAGTGGGCAGTGGGCAGCGGCGGTGGGGCTGGGTGAGGGGCCCTGTATTTAACTGAAATGGGAGGAAGCTGGGGTTGGGAGGCACTAGTCCTGGCCATGGCCGCCTGCACCGCCGTGGAGAGGCAGCTCAGCTCCATGGCAGGATTTTTCCCACTCCCTTTTCCCTCCTTCTGCCTGAATTAATCGTTGGCACCAGATTACAACAGATTTAGCAAACTGTAAAAAAAAGAGAGAGCGAAGGAGAGGAAGAGAGAAAAGAAAGTGGGAATGACTTCGGAGGAGATGGTGTTTATCTACAGAAGCAAATTGCTCTCGGTGAACCTGGCGTCCCTGTGACCCCTCCACTCCTCCCTCCTGCGCCGTGATGCTGGGGGAGCCGCTGCTCAGGAAAATGTCCTCAAAAATGCTGCTGGGCGCTGGCACCACTATGGGCTTTTCCTGGGGGTAGCCTGCCAAGGGCCGCCTGGTGGGCACCCTGGGGGCAGTGGGGACGATACCTGGTTGGTCCGTGGTGGCAACAGGCCTGGGGATGAGGGCGGGAAGCTGGTGGGAGGCAGGGACCTCAGAGGACAGGGGTCCTTGTCCACCATATGCCCTGCTAGAGGCCTGGCCTGGAGCCCGGCCTGCACATGGTAGGGGTTTGGTGTTTATCAGGGTGAAAGAATGGATGCGGGAATGAGTGGATGGCACGCTGGGGCTGGTGTGGGTGCTCAAGCTGATAAGGGTCCAACTACAACTCCTGGAGCAAAGTCCCCTGGGCCGAGCAGCCTTCTAGGTACATGTCCTGTGTCAGACAGAGGTAGCAGCTGGTTTTTATGGAATGACCGCAAATTGGGGTCTGTGCTCTGTGGTCAGAACAAGGGCCTGGCTGGCATTCAGATCTGGCTGGTCTTGCGGGAGTATCTTGGCTGGGGGTGTGGCATGTTCCAGAGGATCATGGGAGTTTTGCTGAGCTCCTGAAGGAGCTTGGTCCAGTGCAGCACAGCGGGACCTAGCAGACTAGGGCCGCTGTGCCCTCTCTGGGTGGATTAGTGGGGGCTCACTTCCTTGTCAAGACATGGGCTGCTGTGGGGCAGGCCTGGAGTTGGCCACAGAAGAGTAGGCTGTTTTGGGCCAGGCAGGGCCAGGCCAGGAAGTGGGGACAGGACCAGGGACTTAGCTCAGCAAGACAGCACCTGCCTGGAAGTGGGAACCGTTGTGCACAGTGCTCACATTTCTCCCGCACTCACCGAGTCTGCAGGGCCACTTCTGTGCGTGCAGCCTCGTACCTCACCAGGTACCTAACCTGCCTGCCCTGCACAGCCCAGGTGCCTCCTAGACAGTGACCCACGCACTCCACCTGCTGCTCCCAGGCCCTCTCTCACTGTGCTGTCTCCTGCACCTTCCCTTTGAGGCGCGGGGTGCAAAGGAATGATTAGCTGGAGCCTAGCTCTGTCCCCAGCCCTGCCCCAGCTGAGGCAGCTGGGACAGCCCTATCTCTGACCCTGGAGGAGGAGTGGGTCGCCTCCCAGTCAGCAGATGGAGGTTGAGCTGGTGCTCAGGCCTGCCAGGCCAGCCAGTGGGGAGAGTGCCAAAGAGGGGCTCAGAAGCCCTCCTCCTCCTCAGTGAGGCTGCACCCCTGCAGACTGCCCATCTATCCCAGGCAGACAAACCATAATATTCCTTTAACGTTCAACTCAGCACCAGTAGGGATCTCCATGCTTCTGTGACTCAGTTTCCCTACTACTACAGGAAGGGGCCAGTGGCACCACCCGTGGCCTTGGGAATCTGAGCTCCAAGACCCTGCAGTCTGGCTAGCAAGACAGCAGGCAGAGCCACACCCCAGCTGCCAAGGGCTTCCTGTCTGTCACCTCTGCCAGGCTGGATGTTTTCCCACTGAGAGCGAAGGGAGACTGAGGCACAGAAAGGAGACACGCCCAGTCCTGGCCACCGCCAGGCAGCCTGGACGTGGGTTCTGACCTTCCCTCTGGTGCTACCAGCCAAGTATCCTGGGCGCCTCACTGACCCTCTCTGGCCTTGGTATCCATAGCCGTGCCACGGGGTGCCCCAGGAAGGGTGAAGACTGTGGGGTCAGAGCCTGCTGAGGGCCCCTCACGGGGCATCTGTGGTGCTGAGGTCTGAGATGGACCTGCCCAGCTGTGATGAAGGGCACTTGGGCTGTTGCTGGGCCTGACCCTGGTATGGAGTGAGATGGGTCCTCACTGGCCTACTGGACATGTCCGTGTGCCAGGCTGTCGGTGGAGCCAGTGCTGGGGACTGATGTGACTCGGCTCCTCCTGCAGAGGCTGTCCTGGCAGCTGCCACCCTGAGCGCCTGCTGTATGTGCCGTGTCTCTCCTGGAGCACCTTGTGGTGACCCCACAACTTCAGGGCCCCAGGGGGGTCGCAGCAAAGCCATTTACAGAAGCAAAATCTGCCGCTCAGACAGATGGTCATCAGACCAGGGACACACAGCTACAGACCCCCCGGTGGAGCTACAGTGACAGACACCTGTACCACGTTCCTGGTTGTCCCCATGTGAGCCTGTGGTGATTACCATCCTGACCTCACCCACAGCAACAAATAGGGACAGAGGTGTGAAGAATTGTGCCCAAAGTCACACACAGGAAGGGAAGCCACACCATGTTTGTGGAGATGCCGTCTGCCAGGGTCTTTTACAAGCACAGACGGGAGACTGAGGCCCAGGAATGCTGTCTGCCATTACCAGGGCCTGGACGTGGGTCTTCCTCTGGCATCCCGGTGACCATGCCACTCCCAGCTCAGGAGACTCGCCCAGGGCCACTGGGTGCTGCTTTGGTGACCGAGCCTCAGACCTCCTCAAAGGTGCCTGCCTGGCCACCTTCCTTGAGGTCCCACTGTGTGCCTGGCAGGTGCTGGCATTCATGATGGGCACTGTCACTTAACATGCGGACAGGGGAGGAATGGGCGAGGCCACTGTTCGGATGGTCTGGCTAGGGGCAGAGCGGGAGCAGCTGCGGTTATGGCGGGTGGCATGTGCTGTCCCTCTGCCCAGTGTGCTGGCCCCATGACGTCAGAGGTGGCCCAGCTGGGCTATGCTGCCCACTGGTGCCCTCAGGAGGAGATGGGCAGGCAGCCGCCGAGGGGCCTGGGAGGGCGCCGCTGGCCTGCGGTCACAGAGCAATCTCCATTAGGGCCCGTGAGCGAGTGGCTGCAGCTCCTGGAATCCTATTAAAAGCTTTTTCATTGTTCCCCAAGATATGCTGCGCTCCGCCGGGACCTGGGTATGTTGATAATTTATTTGTGGAAGCGAAAGGGGCGAAGAGCACAGGAGAGGCGGAAACGTCATTATTTACTCAGCCAGTTCTTGCGGCTGGGCAGCATGGGGCGGCTCACCTCACTCTCACCCCCCCTCTGGGCTTCTTTTGGGGGGACCAAGTTCTGCTGAAAGTGCAGCTGGAGTGGGCGTGGCAGGGATGAGTTGAGTCCTCTGGGAGTGCTGATATTGACGTGGCCCCAGTGTAACCTCAGAGGCTTCGAGGTCCCCCCATATCCGGCCCATCCCAGGCTATGATAGCAGGGAAGGGGTGGGGAGCTTATTGACAGTCCCAACTCTGGCCCCCTGTGGAAGCCCCTCCCCACCCTCTGCATGGGCCCGCCTTCCTGGGTCCTGAGGGCACAGCCTGGAGAGATTGCGCTCGGGGCCTCAAGAAGGGGGCATAGCAAGCGCCATGACCCCACAGTGGCCAGCACTGCGGCTGGGCAAGTCGCCGCGTCCCGTACAGACTAAAGAGCCGGGAGCGGTCTCACCTGAAGAGGCCGGGGAAGTATTCACAGCCGACGATAACATAACAGCAGTGGCACTGACAGGTGGCCCTGCGCATTCACTCCCTGTAGTGGTGGTCACCCCTGTCACGTGCGGTACTTCACTCGACCCTTACAACCTCTGGACGGTGAAGGTCACACCGCGTGTAAGTGGCCAGGAGGGCTTTCAACTCCAGCTCCTCCCAGCGCAGCCTCTGCTTCTGCTGTGGCTCCTCTGCATTCCCAGCTCTCCCGCCGAGTGAGGGCGCCCCAGAAGGACAGAGTGGCCTCCACAGAACCACCCAGTAGCACTCAGTCGCCCACCCAGGCCTGTAGTTCAGTGGGAGGACGTTTGCTTGGTGAGGCCCTGCGTTCATTCTTAGAAAATGACACGAATTTCAGTTGTTGAAGGAGTTCCATCGGTCACATGCACTGACCCCCACTCCCCAATGACAGATGAGGTGACAGGTTCACAAAGGCGACTGCACAAAGACGAGGCTGCCCAGACTGGTTCTGGGTCAGAACTTCCCACTGTGCCAGCCCTGGGCTGCCTGACACTGAGGCGCATAGAGCCTCTCAGCACGCCTCTCAGCACGAAGGCGATCCAGGCTGAGTCCCTTCAACACAGCCTGACCAGCTCGCTCTGAATCTCTAGGCTGGGAGACTCGGATGCAGCGCGACTTCCCTTCCCGTAGCCCAAGGCTCAGCCGATGGAGCCCTGGGCTGAGCTACGCCCCAAATCTGCAAGGCCGCCTCACTCAGAGATGCCGCCCCTGCATGAAGCCCTCCCTGCCTGACAGAGACTCCAGACTTCCTGCCACCCGCTCCCAGCACGCGGCAGCCTGGCGGTCTGGTGACTGGTTTGTCCGTCTGTCCCCAGGGATTCACCAGTTCGTTCAGCTGAGGCTTCCAAGCCCGAGATCCAGTGGTAAATTCCTTTGTCTGGACAGGGGTTCTGGAGTGAGTGTCACTAGCCCATTTTATAAGGGAGACCTGGACACGGAGGGAGGTTCAGTCACTTGGCCAAGCACACCCAGCGCTCAGGGCCAGAGCTCAAGATAAAGCTGGGTGCCCACCTTGGAGACTGGCCCTCACCACTGAACCCAAAACAGCGGGGTGAGGGGTAGCATCGGCCTGGCATTTCCTGAGCCCTGGCCCCTGCCTGCTCCATCAAGGGTGTCAAATGTGGCTTAATCTAATGATCACAGTGGCCCAGGTGTACTTGGAGGCTCCATTTTACAGATGAGGAAAGTGAGGCTACAAGGAAGAAGGGGTAAGGAGTCAGGGCCCAGCCCTTCCTGATGCCCATGTGCCAGGCCTAGAGCTGCCCTTTCACGGTATGGGTACTGGCCCATCTTGCTCACCTGAGGCCTAGCCTGGCTCTCGGGCTGCTGCTTGCCCTGGCCGGGCATCCTCAGAGAAGTCGGGCACAGGCCCTGCCCCCACGGCAGCTGCCTCCTTCGCTGTGGCCTCACAGACAGACAAGGCTTGTGAGCACCGGGGGCCTTGGAGGAGAGTGCAGCTCCCGCCAGCAGCTGCTCAAAGGCTTCTTTGTAGCACGAGGGCCGGCCAGGGGCAGCTGCCCTGCCGGAGGTGCAGACAGCTCAGCTTTTGTGCCAGTGCGCTGCCCTTGCCCTGACCCAGGGTCAGCGTGACAGAAGGCCTTCTCTGTGGGGGGCTAGGGTCCCGGGACGGGGTGTGGTCTGCATTGCTGGGGTCCCAGGAGGCCCACCCCTTGTTTTTAGATCTGCCCATGGAGGGTGGGAGGGGTGACGACGGCGACGATGATGGACGACAACAAGAGAACAGAGGCCATGTGTGGGGCTTTGACCACGTGTGTGCTTATGAGCACGTGTGTCTAATCCCACAGCCACTTTATGTGTTGCTGACAGTCATCGGACCCACTAGAAATGAGGAGACTGAGGCTCTGCCAGGCTGAGTCACTCCAAGGGTAGAGCTGGGTAGAGCTGCCCATTCTTATACACCAGACCTTGCCATGCGTGCCAACCAAGGGCCCTGTCCTGTCTCGCAGATCCCGGCTCACTTGATCCCCCTGAAGTCCATGGAGGGACCTAGGAAGCGGGAAGGGAGGGCCCGGGTGCTCGGAGCCCTCGTGACTGGGTGCTGGGCAGACTATGCCATGACCCTTTGGGCAGGTGGACTTGCTGCCTGTGCTTTGTGGGTGACAGGTCCAAGTTTACTGGGGTGAGGACAGAGAAGGAGAAGCGGTAGAGCCGGAAGAAGAGATCGAGGGATTTGGGGCTGTGTCAGCCCCACCAATAGTCCCACCCTGGGAAGGATGCATAGAGACCACTGTGCCACACCCCACTGTGTGTCACTCTGCGCATGCCAGTCTAGGACTGGGTGAGGAGGTGCCTCCTCACCTCACCTCATCCGCATGGCGGCTTGCCACCAAGGATAGACCCTCCGGCACTGGGGCCTGCTAGCTCGCTGCTTCTGCCAGCTGCCTACCCTGGCTGCTCCTCTGCCTCTGGCGCATACACACCCCTATGACACAGGTCAGGTGGCATCTGCCGAGGGTGACTTTCTGCAAGGTGGGTTGGAAACCAGTGCTGCCGCCCTGTCTTCTCATCCTGTGTGGAATCAGTTTCCTCATCTGGGAAATGGGTGCACCGCCTGAGTGGGTCACCACATGCATCCTCTCTGCAGACTCTGTTACTGCTGAGGCTGGGCCCCAGTGGAGCTCTGCATCCCTGGAAAGGTTCTGCCCCAGGTCAAGACCTCATAACCGTGAGCCAGCCCAGGTCTGGATGCAGGCTTATCAGTAATTAATGCTATTTACATTAGTAATAACCCGATGCTGAGGTGACGGTCTGCTCTCCCGTGGTTTTTTCCCAGAAGCAGGAAGTCAGCCCTTCAGCCCTCGTGCCCAATGGGGAAGCCAGGCGCCAGCCCCAGACCCCTGTCAGCCCTGATGGCTCTGTCTGTCCCCTTCCTTCTTCCCTGTCAACCAGCCTCAGGAGGTGGGTGAAGGCTGATGGTCCCACTTTCCAGAGGAAGGACCTCCAGCCCAGGGAGATTAGCTCCCCAGGACTTGTAACTCAGAGGTCCAGCTACAGCTGAGGCTCAGGGCTTGCCTCTAAGTCCAGTGCTCTTCTCACCAGCCCTGCTGGACACGTGTGGGCGACCTGGGGCCCCTGGACCAGGCGAGTGCCAGAGCCTGCCACTGTCCCTGGGGGCTGGCTCTGCCCTCCTGACCCTGCCGCAGGCACATCTCATCTATATTCAGACCTTTCTGGGCCTCACTCCCCACAGGGGGCTGTGTGCGGACAGGCCGCCCCTGGGGCTGTAGATGGGCCTGGCACATGGGGCAACGGTGGCGGGTGATCACAACTCAGCCAGTAGACATGTCTGACAACTTTCTGTGCCCACACTGTGCTGGGTTCAGCAAGCTCAACCTGACGACTCTGCCGGGAAAGACAGGCCAGTTCCTGTGGCTCAGGGTAACCTCGCAGTGGAGCAGAGCAGGGTCCCTGGTGGGGGTCTTGACTCGGGGAATCTGAGACCCCCCAAACTGAAGCCAACTGTCCTGAGCCTCGCGTTTCCAGCGGGCAGGGCCTCCTGCATTCACAGCCTGGCTTTCCTGAATCTCCAGGCCCGCCCTGTAGGCAGCTGAGCCTGACACTCAGTGGTGACAGCCGTGCGCCCCGCCTCCCCAGGGCCCGCTCTGATTGAGTCTCATCATCACGGGGCGGGGGCGGGGGCACCCTCGCTGGAACCTCGCTCAGCAGCAGAGCTGTTGCTGAGCAGGCGAGCAGCTGTTTGTACAGAGATGAAATGTGTCCCAGACCAACAGACAGTGGTACTTCCACCACTGCAAATTCAGCACGGGGAATGCTGTGGCTGGGAGCACACAGTGGCTTTTCCTCCCCAGGAGGCGGTGGGTCCGAGGGTCCCAGCTGCTCCCCCCATGGCAGCCAGGGCCCCGCAGTCAGTGCTCAGCCCCACAGGGGTGACATCTAATCGCCGCACCCTGGACCCACAAACAGAATGCTGCCCATGCCACCGATAGGGCTGTCGGGGTCTAACAGCTCCTCTAGGCCAGGTGCCGCCCCGCTCCATCCTGAGGTCCTGCCTTTCCTCTTGGAGCACCCCAGCCCCGAGAACTGCTTCTGCTGCTCCTGCTGGATGAGTTTGCCCAGTCAGAGGTCGGGCTGCTCACAAAAGTGGCTGGTATTGGGGCTGGGGCTTTAGCTCAGTGGTTCCACGCCTGTCTTGCAAGCGCAAGGACCTGGGTTCAATCCCTGGTAACCACATACCATACTGGGCATGGAGACTCACCCCAGCAGCAGTCAGTACCACATACCACAGTGCCAGGTGTGGTGGCTCACGCCTGTAATCCCAGCACTCAGGAGGCAGAGGCAGGAGGATTGCTGTGATGTGAGTTTGAGGCTGAGCTCAGGGCCAGCCTGAACTACAAAGGGAGACCCTGTCTCAAAAAGAAAGTGGCTGGTATCTAGAGTGGCCCTTGGGGTAGAAGGAGGGCAGGCTCTGCACACTGGAACAGACCCCTAAGAGGAAGTCCTCCTTCCTTCCGGTAAGAGAAAGTGGCTTTGGGGCAGGTGGCTCCAGATGAGCCCCCAAGAGCCTCATTCGAAGCTGAGGACCCTCAGTTTCCTGTTGAAGTGTGATATGAAGCTCAAAGGAACACTGGAAAAAGAACATCTGCACTGTGAGGCCTTATTAAGGTGCAAGTTATGAGAATTCTTCCCTGCCACCCTGGGGAAGGCTGAAGTATCGACCTGTAGACTTGGCCCCTTTTCAGAAACACAGGAGTACACAAGGCTCCACTCCCTGGGCAGACATGGCGGACCCACCACTGTCTTAGAAAAGGCTGACCCAGAAGGGAACCCACGAGACCCCAGCAGTGTCCTGGACTGAGACCTGGATCCTAGGGTGGGACGGGGGCTTGAGCTTCGTGACCATGGAGGCTGGCCCAGGTGTGGTCCTGCTACAGTGCCAGCTGTGCCTTGCAGAGCTGACCACTGCTGTGCGTGTTGGGCCTGCCCAGGGGTGCGTGGGGCCAGGTAGACAGCATGCTCGGGCCATCTGGGGCACATGTGTTGGGCTGCTGAGATGCCCTCTTCAACTCTGTCTGTCTCAGAGCGCCTAGTGCTCATTAGAAGGGAGGGAGTTCTGCTGGTTCTCAGGTTACCCTTTTAATTAAGCCAATTAATTAGTGCCTTTAATGAAGCAGATTAACCAGGCCAGGCTCAGTAAATGGGGGGCTGTTGTGGTCCACACTTTCTTGCACATCTGAGTTTGGAGGTGGCTGCTAGGCCACATCTCCTGCCAGGCATGCTGGAGCTCTGGGTCATCCTGGCGGGAGTGGGGGGTGTGGCTGTGTCCTTTGTAGAGTGTGACCAGGAATCTGGCCTGGGTGGGGAAGGCAAGGAAGGTCTGAGGCTGCAGGGAGAACCCTAGACCCAACCCCATTACACAGACAGACCCGAGGGGGAGCAAGGTGGGACCCAGCTGGGGACCTATGGGCAGCGGAGATTCAGGATCTTCAGCAGGTGGGACTGCTGGGGGAGGGGCTCAGGGAGCCACAGGCCTGTTTCCCCTCTGGCCCTCCCTGCATCCTCTCCTCTGCCTGTGCAGTGGTGCATCCTGCTCAAGGTCACCAAGGAGCAGTGGCAGGGCTGAGAGGCAAGGCCTGGTCCCCTGGTGCTCCTTCCCCATCATCCTGCCTGCTCCACTCTGCTGGCGTGGAATTGGCTCCCCACAGGCAGAACCACGTGGTGACATCGTTACAAAGCGCCTCCTGCGTGTGGCTCCACGCCGAGCACTCTGCCCTGTGATCTGTGATCCGTTTGACTCTTTTCTCCAGCCGGGATCCACAAGGGAGGCCCTGGCCCTGATGGCAGGAGGGAGTTGTCACGCCGGCCTGGGAATGGGGACAAGGAACCCAACTTCACAGACCCAGGTTCACCCATAGGCAGAAGAGAACCCCATTGGGCTGGGCCAGGAGGGAAAGCCGTTGCTGGAGGAGCAGGCAGACAAGTCCCCAGGGACCGGGGACAGATCAAAGCCTGCGCCGGGCTGGGCTGAGTCGAGGCAGACAGCTGGCTCAAGTCATGACAAGAAAGATTTAAGTTAGACAGAGGAGGAACTGCCTGACAACGGGGGTTATTAACAAGTTCACAGTGGCAGGAAGCACTCTGCCCGGAGATGTGTGCAGCTCAGCCTCGGGGCCTGAGAGGCCCAGTGACTCCACAGCGGCGGCGCTTCCGGTAAATCTTAGCCATAGCGGGTGCCGCGCGACGGGAGATGCCCCCGGCTGGCATCTGTCTTGCCTCTTCTGCCAAGGGCACTTGATGGGCGGGCGGCAGTCCAGTCCATGTACCACTGTTCCTGGGCCTCAGTTTCCTCACCTTTTTGAGGGCTGAGCACTTCCTTGGGGAAGAGACAACTTCACCTCTCACAAGTTCCCTGTCTCGCTGCCAAACTGACCAAGCTTTCCAAGCAGGGACAGTCACCACATCATGCTCAGGGACACCTCTTTGCCAGTTAGAAGCAGCCAGCTTCTGGGTGGGTGGAGTTGCCCTTCATTAGCTGGAGCCATTGCGGGGGAGATGCAAGGCAGGTTAGGGTAGAAGTCAGTGGGTGGGAAGTGAGAAGGCAGCATCTGGGACTTAGGGTCCACCTGGCCTCCCAAGGAGCCTAAGGAGGAGCTGGACCTCTGTCACCCATGTCCTTTACCAGCACTGTGCACATGATATTCTCTAACTGTCCTGTGTCTGTCTTGCGCCTTATTCCCCAGGCCCGGCATGTTGTACCAACAGTAAATATCTATGGACATCTGAGGGACTGGTGCTCCTGTGAGGGACACCCCATCGGACCCGGTCGCGGGTCCCTCCTGCCTGTGGAATGCAGCAGTCCTGGCTGTGGGAAGGGCTGGCGGGAGGATGTTAAGAGAGAAAAGAAGGGGCTTGGTGTGTGGCAGCCCTCACCAGCAATATGGAGCGATGGCAGTGGGGACCCCGCCTGGTTTGTTCCCAGGCTTCTGGGTTTGGGGCACCCACCCGATGGCTTTGCCTGTTGGGCTTCAGTGGGGGGACTGTGACCAGGTGGGGGGGAGCCAGCCCTGGCTCCTGCACCCCCCACGCAGGCTCTGCTTCAGCGCCAGGAGGGACAGGGCGTCCCTCCTCATGGAAATTCACACCCACAAGCTGTCTGTGGGGAGGAGGGTGATGAGGACAGGGAGCAGCTGTGGGAACAGGAGGCTCTGAGAGAGAGGGACAGACTGGTGGAGAGACGGAGCCCAGCGCTCCATCTGGAGACAACAGCCGGGGGCCAGGTGGGTGGGCACCCCACACCCACCCAAATCCCATACCCTACAGGGATGTGACAAAGGTGGGGAGGCCCGAGTCCAGCCAAGATGACTGTGCTGAAGCCACAGGGCCACCAGGGGCTCTGTCCACTAGGGACAGGTGAATGTCCCTATGGGGGTGACAGTGGCAACCCTGAGGTCAGGACAGTAGGCTTGCAAGGTGCCCAGGGTCCCTGCCCTCCCTTCCCTGTATCCACAGACACAAGGGCAGCCTTCCCACAAGGACTGAGTGATAGGCCAGAGGAGGAACGGAGTGTCTACTGTATGGGCCCAGCGTGGGCAATGGAACCCCACTTTGGGATGTGGAAACCAAGGCAGCAAGGGGTGAAGCCACAGGATTCCACCTGAGGCAAGTCCAGTACCTGAGCCGCTTCTTTCTATCCTGCCCCCCTGAGCCGCAGCCTCCCAGCTCCTGTCTGGAAAGGCAGCCCAACTACTCTCGGCTCAGGCCTCTCGGAAGACCCACCCCTCCACCATCTGTGAGCCCCCTAATGCACACTGTAATCATGTAACACTGTACTGTGTTATGTACAATTGCGAGCCCATTACAGCCCTATTTCCCTAATGTATGACACCCTATCACAGCCCCCAGCAACTGCATTTCTGAGATAGACGGTGGAGTGTTGTCCACCCACAAAATAATTAATCTTGTCATCCAGTGGCTGGGAGGCAGGAGCAGCATCACATCCGGGTGAGCTGGTCCTGTGGGTGTGAGGGCACCTGCCACTGCTTACCTGGGCAGGTCAGGGTCAGGACAGGCCTATCCCCCCGGCAGCTGCCCCCTGCCTTCCCAAGGGGGCTGCAGATGCCCAGCGCTGGTGATGCTGTGAGGACACTTGGGAGGGGCAGCAGAGGAGCTGGCAGCTGCGGGGTGCAGGGTGCAGTGGACATGGCCCTGTAATTGGGCAGCCTGTTCCCAGATAAGGCCCGTGACACTGAACAGCTTCCCGCTCCACGCCGGCTGTGGCCGCTCATTTCCTGCTCCTGCGGCCGGCAGCGATGCCAATTACCTCGCCTCCTGCTCGCCAGCGGCGGCTTCTAGGGCAGCTAGACGATTCCTCTGTCATCAACCGGGGCCTGGATCTTCTCTGTGGGGTGGGAGGGTGTGGAGATGGCATCGGGAAGGAGTGGGTAGTCCTGGCGATGGGGATGGGGGCGTGTCCTCACTTTAGACTGTCCTGGGTGGTGTGGGGCACTGCTGAGTGGGGTATGACACGAGGGCGCAGGGCACCCTGGGAAGGCCCCATTTTCTTCCTGCCCCACTCCCCACACGAGGGCTAACCATTTGCTGAACAGGGTGAGGAGCTGAGTGGGCGTGTGGACCAGCCGAGCCCCGCATACCGTGCGCACTCCTGCAGTTTTCCCTGCTGGCCTCCTCGGTCTCTCTCTGCCTCCTGCCCTGGGAGCCGGCAGACCCAGGCCCCACTGGAGCCCTCTGGACCTGTTGCCTCAATGTAAACTGGGGTGATGGAGCAGAAACCTTGTAGAGTGCGTGTGGCCAGATGGGACATCCATGTGCTGGGCTAACTGGGTGGAGCGATGGCTTTTTCTGTTTTTTTTTTTTTTTTTTTTTGAGACAGGGTCTCACTTTGTGGTTCAGGCTGGCCCTGAGCTCAGCCTCCGACTCACATCACAATCCTCCTGCCTCTGCCTCCCTAGTGCTGGGATTACAGGCGTGAGCCACCACGCCCGGCACTGTGGCATGTGGTACTTGTTGCTGCTGGGTGTGGGTCTCCACACCCAGTATTGTTATGTGGTTACCGGGGAATCGAACCCGGGCCCTTGCGCTTGCAAGACAGGCGCCGGAACCACTGAGCTAACTCCCTGGCACCCGAGCGATGGCTTTTTCTACTTTAGGAACAAACACTTAAATTCAGCTCAGTGGGTGGAATGGGGAGGGGCATATATTTGCATTAGGGAAAACTGAGGCTGGAACACAGGTGTGACCTGTGCACAATGGGACAGCCCCTGGCCTTTCTCCTGCTCTTCTGCTACCCTCAGAGGATGGACCCAAGGAGGAGGGTGCAGCCAGCCTGATGGGCGAAGGCTGCTGCCAGACGCCCCTTACCCCAGGAGGTGGGGTAGAAGAGCAAGGAGCTACTCTGCCCCGTGCAGAGGGTCTCCTGGGTGTCAGCTCCCATAACGGTGGCCATGGCCAGCCACCCACTTGGGAGTTATTGAGCCCTCACCCTAAGAGGGCCGCCTTGTTGTCAGTGGGAGTACGGGCAGGAGAAGTCCCCAGGGTTGAGCTGGGCAGAAGGGCCCACGTCTTCTGGTAGTATCCCAAGTCTTTTTTAGGTTTTTGGAGACAGGGTCTCGCTTTTGTGGTTCAGGCTGGCCCTGAGCTCAGCCTCCAACTCACATCACAATCCTCCTGCCTCTGCCTCCCGAGTGCTGGGATTACAGGCGTGAGCCACCACGCCCGGCACTGTGGTATGTGGTACTGGTTGCTGCTGGGTGTGGGTCTCCACACCCAGTATTGTTATGTG
>PVIR01001640.1:0-88413 GCA_004026965.1 Petromus typicus | reverse complement strand
TATCCCAAGTCTTTCTACTGCCAGACCCAGACGCTCTAGGTCACCTGGCCATCTCTGCCTAACACCTCCTTTACACTCTTGTTTGCAATAGGTAACACGCAGGCTGTGTCAGGAAGGTGTCTAGGGGCCTGGAATCAGGGATGTCTGGTAGGCCAGGAGGCCCCATCCTACTGTGGCGCAGACAGAGAAACTGAGGCCTGGGCCTAAGAAGGCCACTCTGGGCCTAGTGGAAAGATGGCCTTCCCACGTCTCCATCTGTTCCAGTTCAAAGGGGTCTAAGATTTTCATTTTGAGGAGGGGTGCTTGACCCAAAAGGCCCACTCCTGGGCCCTGATTGGCTGCCACTGGCCTTGACAACGGGTATGCGGACTGTGGGGTGAGGGCTGGGATTGGACTGGGGGACTGGGGTTGGGATGCTGGTGGTGCTGCATAGGCCAGGAAAGGGCTGTACAGGCGTGCTGGGCCCCCTCCTGCGCGACGGGGGGAGGAGCAGAACAACTCCCTAAGGGGCAACTAACAGACCAATTAAGCTGCCAATAAAAAATTTAATCAAGTAATAATGCACCTTACTTTGTTTAATTAGTGTTCTGTCAAGTGAATGAATATTTAAGGCGCGGGCGGCAGGGCCAGCATCTGCCCAGCGGGCAGAGGCCGGGCCCACATTTCAACCATCCTGACAGCTCTGCGTACGGGCACTGATCGCTGCCACCCGCTGCCCTCCGGGACGCCAGTTCTCTGTCCTCATCAACTGGCTCACCCAACCACTGCCAGGAGCTGCTCCGCTCCTGTCCCTACCCAAGCCTCAGTTTCCTCATCCATAAAATGGGAGGCAGGACTTCTGGTGAAACCAGCGTTTGCGCCGCCCAAAAAGACGTGAGACTGATTTCCTTTCCGGACGTCGGTGCTGCTGTGTGCCCTGACTCGGCGTGCTCCCAGGCTCAGAGGCATGAGCCTGAAGGGCTCTCCAGGAAGCATGGTCTGTGGCAGGGCCTGTCGGGGCTTCTCTAGCGTCCATCCCTACAAGCGTTCATGCATTCATGCCGCAGCTTGGGCAATGTGCGCTGTGCCCAGCTGGGCGCGTGTCCCCGCAGTCTTCCACTTGGCAGCCCCCACGTCCCGGTTTCCTCTGGCCAGGCGTGCGCCCGGCCCCGCCTCCAGAGGTCATCTGCATATTCATGACCTGAGCGGGCATGCGCACCGCGGCGTCCCTCTTCCGACCCAGCGCGTACCTCCGCGGCCACAGCCTCCTTCTGCCCTGAAAAGGGCCCGGCGTCTCCCTCTGTGCACAGCCACCTGAGAGCCTCGCGCTGGAAGGACTTTGGTAATTATTTGTTTCAGTTGAGCTGTTTTCAGTCTAGGCTAGGCTGAGTCTTGTAATGAGTATGGATTTGCCAGTAAATAAGTCCCCCGCTTCTAACCCCTGTAATAAATGCATTTGGAGTAATCTGACGATCACGCGGTGTAATTGCTGGCTGTCAGGGCAGATGGATGCTCCCGCGCTGACTTTGCCGCTGTCCGCCCTTCCTTCACAGCGCGCCTCCGCCCTCGGCCGGCGGCCTGGAGGTGCGCGCCCTCTGGAGGAGCGGGAAGCGACGGGTCCCTCCCGCGTCTGGCTGGGCTCTCCGAGCGCCCTGCCTCCGCCTCCACAGTGCCCAGACCAGGCCCGTGTTCAAAACGTAGGGCTCTAGGCATCAGGCCTTGCCGGATGGATCGTATTATCTGTACCTGGGGCCCCAAGACTGCAGTTTATTTTATGGCGTTACTGGGGATTGAACCCAGGGCCTTCACATTAAGCTAGATTTTCGCGTTTATTTGTAAAACTAGGTCTCCTTAAATCGCTAAGTTGCCCAAGCCTGGGCTCTCTCAGCCTCCCAGAGAGCTGGGATAACAGGAGCGTGTCATGAGGCCCAGCTTTGCAAATCTTCACTTTAAAGCACCTCTCTTTGGACCCAACTTGATAAATCAGAGAAGGATATAGCCGTTGAACTTGGCTAGCTCCACACACACTTCTACTGGCTTCTGTTGACTACTTTCCCAAACACATCCAGCTCTGTTCATGGCATGCTTTTGTCCCCCTCTGCCGGGGGTGGGGGTGGGGTGGTGACCATATGGCTGTACTCAAATGCCCCTTCCTCCACGAAGCCTTCCAGGACCTCCCCAGAGATTCTTTTTTTGTTTGTTTTTTTGAGACAGGGTATCACTTTTGTGGTTCAGGCCGGCCCTGAGCTCAGCCTCCAACTCACATCATGGCAATCCTCCTGCCTCTGCCTCCCAAAGTGCTGGGATTACAGGCGTGAGCCACCACGCCCGCAGTGTGGTATGTGGTACTGGTTGCTGCTGGGCGTGAGTCTCCACGCCCAGTATGGTATGTGGTTACCGGGGATTGAACCCGGGTCCTTGCACTTGCAAGAAAGGTGCCGGAACCACTGAGCTAACTCCCCGGCCCTCCCCAGGGACTCTTGAAGTTGGACATCACAGCTGTCTTTTTACACAGAGGCCCCGAGCCTTGCACAGTGCCTGACACACAACCTTTGTTGAGGAAGCATGAGGTACTTGAGGCCACGAGTGACTGAGAAGTCTGGGCTCCTCCCTGAGGGAGTCTCAGGTCTATGGGCTGGCTGGGGCTTGGTTTATTCAGGTCAGAGGTCCTATCAAATCTAGGGTCATACCTGTTCACAACCCCCACCAGCTGCACCTGGATGTGGGGAGAACCGAGCCCTCGCACGGAGCAGAAGGAAGCCTCGCGGATCTCAGCCAGGCTGGTGCCACCTCCTCCTGTGCTCCAGCCTGAGTGAGGTGCAGGAAGCAGCGGGGCAGGTTTGCTCTGGATGCTGGGGACACAGTGGCAGGCTCTGCTCTGAAGTGAGGCTTTTCCAGGGCTGTGTCACTGGTCCGGGGCTGACAGGAGCTATGTCCCAGCCCCTGCATGCTGCCTGGCCCTTCTGGATCGCATAGCTGTTATCGAACAGGGTTCAGTCCTCATTTCCGCCACTGCCGGGGGGGGGGGGGGGGGAAGGTGCCTGGCTCAGTAACAAGGCAGGAGGGTTCATTCACTCCTAACTTGTCTCCAGACAAATGGAGCCTTCCAGGGACAGCAGTGGAAAAGCCGCTCCGTACCTCTGAAGGCAGAGATAGGAAGCCGGTGACCTGTGGCTCTGAGTGTCCTTAACCTCTCTGTGCCTTTGTTTCCCATTTGAACGACATAGAGCGTCATAGCACTGCTCCTAGGGTTGGCATTGGCTAAATGAGGTAGAGGGTAAAACATCTCAAAGATTGCTGGGGACAAGAAGGTGCCGAGTAGCTGGGTATGGTGTCGCACACTTGTCATCTCAGCACTTGGGAGGCTGAGGCAAGAGACAGAGTTCAAGGCCAGCCTGGGCTACCTAGTGAGATCCTGTCTCCAAAAAAAGATGCCAAATGAAAACGCAGTGAAGAGTCAGACCGGATACCACTGAAGCCTGAGGAGCCACGGAGACAGTGGAGGAAATTTCCATTGACCTTGTCCTTTCCCTTCTCCCTCCCCTTCCTGTCCCTCCCTCCCTCCAGAATGTGGATTGAACCCAGGGCCTTAACACTGAGTTTTATCTCTAACCCTTTTCAAAATAATTTTTTTCTTTTTGTAAACTTTGAGGCAGGGTCTTGTTAAATCAGTCAGGTGCCTGGGTTGGGCTTGAACTCGCCACTCTCCTGTCTCAGCCTCCTAGAGTGCTGAAAAGACAAGGATTCACCAGCACGGCCAGGGCTTTTCTTGAAGTTCTGAACAGGAGTTTGTCAGAGGGTGGGGACAGGCACCCCAGATGTCCTGTGCTGCCCACCCCCCCAACACCCCTCATGCTCAGAACTCATGTAGGAATCAAAGCGAAGGAGCAGCGGTGGGGGTGGAAACACACCAGCGTGCAAGATTCCTGCACCCCCACACGCAGCCTTGGCTGGTCCTGGCCCGGCTGCCAGCCAGCAATCATGTTTAATAAAAGCCCCAAATTAGACAGCCGAACATGAGCACCTTCGGTCTAACAATGCAATTAGCACAGACAATGCCTCCCGCTTCCTCTGGGGCCCCAGAGAGGGTGGCAGAGGGCGGGGACGAGTGGGCCCTCCCCAGCGAGCTGTGGAGAGGTTTGAAAAGGAACCGGTGATAGACTAAGAGGTGACAATGAATCGCATCCCAATGAAGGCTCCTCTGGTTGTCAGGCAGCCTCAGGGAGATGGGGAGAAAGTGCACTTTCCCTGGATCGCTCCAGGCTGCCCGGCTTGGAACAGCAGCACCTACTCGGCCGGGTCTTTCTGGAGTCTGTCTCTCCAGGTTGGTCTCTCTCTCTCCCTTTCTCCCTCTCCTCCCTCTCTCCTCTCTCTCTCTTTCTCTCTCTCCATCTTCTAGCTCATCTTCTGAGGACAAATGCAGGCTAGATTTGCATGAATAAAACATGAGTGATGGGGGAAAGTCCCCAACTGCACAGCCCAGGGTTGAGGACAAAAAGTGGTGGAGCCAGGGTGCGGCATCCCCAGCCTGAGGCTCACTGGCTGGGGAGCCTGTGGCATTTCGGTGCGGATGGAAGGCTGAGTGGGATCAGCACCAGGCTGGGTCCTGGGGCCACTGGGCATGGGGCAGTCGCTGCTTTCTTTTGGCCTTAGGCCCCAGACACTGCCCTGGCAGGATTGTGGGCACGTGTGTGTGTGCGTGCATGCACCTATGACATGATGTGCCCTCTCCTGAGGCCTGCCTGCTGCCTGATACTGGCCTGGGCCTATTAAAACTCAGAGTGCATCCTGATGGCAAGATGTGCGTGCCCAGCCAGGGGCAAGACCTTAACTGGCTGGACTGAGGGAGGAGTCATCTCTGATTCTCCCTGTCCTCCCAAGCAAACCCCAGGAAGCAGCCAAGCTTGGCAAAGGCGGCACCTGGAGCACTCAAGAGGCCAAAAGCCTGGCCTTGCTGAGGGCTTCCGGAGCCCACCTATGATGCAGTAACAGGTTGCAGCCAGGAGGGGCGCTGTAGTCACCTAGACAGACTGGAATCCTGCTGCTCACCCATCCCCCCAGCACAGCCTAGGGAGAAACAGGCCAGACCCTGGCAGTGACAGTGCTGGGGCTGTGAGTGGGGATGACAAGCCTAGGATGGCAGCCTAGGGGAGACTTCCAGAGAGTGGGGTATGGTGCTGAGAGAGAGGTGGACATGGCCACAGACAGGGGTGCAGGACAATGAGCCCCGTCCAGAGGGAGGGTGGGTGGAGTGGTAAGGACAGGAGGAGGTGAGGCTGGGAGGACAGGGGTGGTGGGCTTGTGTGTTGCATTCCCTTAAGTTTTGTTCTAATATCCTCATTGTCATTATGGGCCTTGGGGCTGGGAGCCAGGCCCTTGTGCATGCTAAGTGGCTCTCCTGCTGGGCAGGATCTCCAGCCCCTGCCTTGGAAGGTTTTAAGTCAGGTCCTGACATGGTCAGATCTGGCACTTAAAAATCCTCTCTCCAGGCTGGGGATTTAGCTCAGTGGTTCCAGCGTCTACCTGGCAAGGGCAAGGTCCTGAGTTCGATCCCTGGTACCACATACCACAGCCAGGTGTGGTGGGTGGCTCACACCTGTAATCCCAGCCCTCAGGAGGCAGAGGCAGAAGGAGTGCTGTGAGCTCAGGGCCAGCCTGAACTACAAAGTGAGACCCTGTCTCAAAAAAAACTAAAACAAAAAAATCCTCTCCCCCGCATAGTACAGCCCACCAAGGCCCCAGCGTGCCCAAGAGGCGTGTGCTTATCCTGAGCTGCAAAAGATTGAAGAGACAGAAAGAGCGCGTCCTCCACAGACATACAAAGGCCCATAGCCAGGCTTCACTCCAACACGAAGTGGGCTGGGAACCCAAAGAGGAGCACAGCCTACCCTCCCTCAGCAGACTTCCAGGGCAGGGGTCTTAGCGTGGGTCTTGATGGACAAATAGGGGTTTGCTAACTGGTTGTACAGTTTTTGTTTTTGGTTATACAATTTTTGTTTGGTAGGTTTTTGTTTGGTTTGGTACTGGGGATTGGACCTAGGGTACTCTACTAAGCTAGCCCCCCCCCTTTTTTTTTTCTGAGACAGGGTCTCGCCTTTGTGGTTCAGGCTGGCCCTGAGCTCAGCCTGCAACTCACATCACAGCAATCCTCCTGCCTCTGCCTCCCAAGTACTAGGATTACAGGCGTGAGCCACCACGCCCGGCACTGTGGTATGTGGTACTGGTTGCTGCTGGGGTGAGTCTCCACGCCCAGTATTGTTATGTGGTTAACCAGGGATAAACCCAGGTCCTTGCGCTTGCAAAACAGGCACCTGAACCAGTGAGCTAAATCCCCGGCCCTAAACTAGCCCTTTTTATTGGCCTCTATCACTCTGTAATTCAGGCCTTGAACTCATAGAGACCCTCCTGCCTCAGTCTGCCAAGTGCTAGGAATATAGGCGTGTGCCACCACACCCAGGTTCTGGCCCTTTTTGTTTTAAAACAGGGTCATACTGAGTTGCTTAGGCTGACTCTGAATTTATGATCCTCCTGACTCAGACTCCTAAGTAGCTAGGATCATCGGTGTGCACCACTGAGCCTGACTGTACAGAGGCTTTTAAATGGTCACTCCCCTTTAGGAGATGTTTGCCTCCCCACGTGAAATCCAGGATGTGAAGCTTCCTTGCTCCCCCCAGGAACCCCAAGGATTCTAACCCACTGAACACCAACATGGATCTTATAAGAACCCCATTTTACAGAGGGGCACTTTGAGGCACAGCTACCATAAAAGCACATGGTTCAGCAGGAAGTGCAGAACCAGGACAGAGCACAGAGGTGACTCTGCAGTGCACGCCCGCCTATGCAGTGCTGTGTGCTGGTGTGTCGAGCACCCCAGCACCCTGAATCTACACATGATGGTCAACCAGGATGTGGGGGCTGTCCAGACATCCAGTGACCCGCAAAGACCAGTTGGCAGGGTTGGGGACAGTGAGACCAGGTAAACTTGAGGCTTGGCAGGATGGGAGTCTATGCCATCTCTTTATAGACAGGGACCCTGAGGGCAGTGCTGGGGCGGGGGCTCCCCGAGATGCAGAGGGAGCCGGAGTGCTGAGGTCTTGCTGGGCACCACAGGAGGGAACCGAGGAGGGAGGTGGCCTCATTAGCAGGACTTGGCCTCCTCCCCCATGCTTGTCTCTCCCGGAGGAGGATGGTGAGCGGGGAATCCATTATCGGGCAAAATAGCAGCTGCTGACGTGAAAATGAAATATAGATTCAATACCTGTGCCTTCGGCTCACAAATCATGCCCCCGGCCCAGGTGATAGCCGGCAAGACGCTCAGCTCAGATAACAAGAAGGAGGGGGCAGTGGGGGCAGGGGGGACAGACTGCACCCTCAGTCTCAGGCGCGGAGAACCACGGCAGAGACCAGCACCCAGGCTCAGCCTGCCTAGGTGCCCAGGGCCTCCTGCACACACTGGCTGGGGTCCTGGGAGCTGCCCACCTCCCACCCCTGGACTGAGCCAACCTTCTCATGGTGCCAACCTCCTCGCAGTGCCAGCCTCCTCACAGTCAGGATGCAGCCCAGCCTATGATGGGGGGTGGCCCCCCTTGCTGCTTGTTTCCCTGGCTGCACGCAGCTCTGCCACCCGCTTGAGTGCCCACTTCCTGCTCTTGTGCATTCAGCCAGCGGTTTGCTCAACTTTTATGAGTGGGTTGGTGGGGAACGCATCCCCATACAATGCACTCAGGGACCCTGACAACTAATTTAATTTAAAACAGCCTTGCAATAAAAGCTCAGGACGGAACACCGCCGAGTCTTGGGGGTTATTTAACAAATTGCCTTGCAGATAAATACATTAAAATGATTCTCAAACCAGAGTCGTGTGAAGTTGAAGTAAAATTAAGAAAGTCGAATCAAAATGTAAATTAATGGCGTTGAGAGATAGCAGCGTTTGCATTGGCAGGAGTCACACTCAGGGAGTGTTGGCAGCGTTTCTGGCTTCTGTTCTGGTGACGTGGCATCTCTGTGCCATGCCAGAACCCCTTCCATCCCGGCAGAAGCAGCTGGGGCCGAGGCTGCTCTGGCCCACCCTCCCGCCTTGGGGACTCACACCCACCGCCCGCAGCAGGCCCAGGCCAAGGACTGTGGTGACCGTGCCTGCCTGCAGCCCAGCTCCACCTCGGGAAGCCTGGGGCCCTCATGCACATCCCTTGCTGGGTGACAGCAAAATGTCAGGCAGGATGAGCACAATAAGACATGACAGAGATTAGAACCTGGCATTGTGCAAAGGCCTGGAATGACAGTGGCTCTCTCTCCAGCACACATTTACATCGAGTGAACCTCCCGATAGCCCCACATTCCCATTCCATCAGTATTCCCATTTGATTGACAAATAAACGGAGGCCAGCGACGCAAGGGCAGCCCTGGCAGGACCTCACCTGCTGAGGGCTCTGGCTTTTGCCACCTCCACTCTACACCTTGGGCCTGTCTCACCTGTCTGTGTGTCTCCCTGTCCTCACTGTGGTCAGAGAAGTTCAGGCTAGGCTGGTGCAAGCTGGGGATCAGAAGCTGCTGTACCCCTCCATCCTCGTGGACCTGAGCGGCTAAGCAGCCCTCCCGCTGTGGCCAGGGTCAGCCTGGGCCTTTCTTTGAGGTTCTCAGAGGTACCTGGCACCCCTGTCCCAGTTCCCCAGCATGGAGTGACTGCGGGGCCACAGGTACACTGGGAATGTAATCTAGGCCTGCCTTGTTAGATGGAGCTATGCTGATCAACCGCGGAAGGCAGAGGGGACCCCTAGGGGCTGAGCAGGGCGGGATGGGGCAGGAGATGAAGCCCAGGGGGGTGGATGGGTCCCATGAGCACCCTTCCGAGAGGCAGCCTTCTGTCTCCGGGAGGCAGGGCAGGAGGGCAGCTGCACAGGCGGTGGTGGGGCTGCAGTGGACTTCTCACCTGGAACAACAATCCTATCTGACACTCGAGACAGCTCCAGACCTGCTGGGGAAGGTGCTGCCAGGTGGCTGCAGTGCGAGCTGTCAGCTGGTGGGGGGCAGGGCCCCCCCAAGGCTGGGCTGGCTCAAGGAAGAGGTGGTGCAGGGGTTTCTTTCCATCTCCAGCCCAAACCCTGATCGGTCTCGGGGACCCCGCAGCATGGAGCCAGACCCCTCCCCCAGTCTGACCCTGGTGCAGAGAGTGGCATGACCCAGACAGGGAGGTGAGGGCCTCGCCCACACCAGGTGCTTCAGGCTCGCTGTGCTGAGGGCTGAGCTGCCATGGTTGACCCTGTCCCTGAGGGAGACAGTCCCCTTCCCCTGCCCTCTTGCTCCCCTTTCCCTGCGGGGCCACAAGAAGAGCTGAGGGGTCCTGCTGTGGGCAGCAGTGGGGTGGGACATGGTGACACCCCACCAAGGCCGGGGCTGCTGCTGCGCCTCGTCACTTAACATTTCACGGGGAGACCTCTGTAAGCTTCAGGCTTCTGCCGAAGCAACAGGCTTCTTATTGACAGTCATTAAGTCTTTAGCAAATGGTTGAGGGAGAAAAAATAATCGTGATGAGGATTTATCTTGGGAGCCCTCTCAGACCTCAGCTTCGAAAGCACCAGGGCTGCCCCGCCCCGCCCCTCCCCCCACAGGATCAATGTTCCTCTGCTGGAGGCTGAGCGGGAGGCTGGGGAGCTGAGGAGCGGGGAGAAGGCAAGCGCCAAGCTCCTCCCCATCTGGATGCCTGTGGCAGCCTGCTATTACTGAACCCCTTCCCCAGCTGTCGTAACTGAAGTCCAGGCTCCTGTCTCATGCCTAGGGTCACACAGCTGGAGGGTGACATCGATGGGGGGTGAATGCTGTGGATTGAGGTGTCTGAGTGGCTGATGGGAGCCCTGCAAGAAGGGTGAGGCCAGGCCAGCCCTGGGGGAGGAACCGGGCTTCTGTGGTCCCTGGGGTCCCCTGAGAAGCCCAGTGGATTCAGAGCCTCCTAGCTTTCCAGCCATCTCTCTCGAGGAAAATGGAGCTGGAATCGCAGGGCCTCGGTGGGAGGGAATGTGTGTGTGAAGGAAGTGTTTGGAAAACTATAAAATGCCAAACAAGCCGGAAGCTGGTGGGAAGCTTTTCTGACCCTCCTCGCTGGCAGGCTGGGGATGGGCAGACCTCTGAGGACACTGACACCCTTCAGGGAGCAGCTGAGGTGAATCCGGCCCCACCCTCGGCCCCAGCCCAGGGAGGAGAAAGCATCATAACTAACCTGTGTGTGCTGGGGCCTCGGGGCCTCCCAGCCGATCGGGACAGATTTAAAAGGACTTTGAAAAATAAAAAAGGTAAAACAGCAAAGCTGCTGCCCGCTCCTCCTGCTGCAATAAAAATGGATTTATTTGTTCGTGGAATGAAATTTAATAACTTTGGAGGGAGATGAGGCATGAACAATAATAGTTTTTTTGCACTTTCTCTTTTTGGAAGGGGGGGAAGGAAGGCGTAAAGCAGGGTGGGGGGCCTTCTGGGACAGCTGGAGAAGGGGTGCTCGAGAGGAGTCTGCCGGGGAGGGATAAGTACAGCCAGGAGCAGAGTCTCCACCTCCTCCAAAGAACTGGCACTCGATCCTCAAACCCCCAGGCAGCCACGCTGTCTCTTTATTATCCCCTGGGCGCCTCCGCCCCTGCTGGCCCTCCACACATGGGGCCATTTTGCCCTTCTGAGGATTCTCTTAGCCCTCAGTTTCCTCACAAAGACCCTTAAAGCTTCACTGGTGCCCACCGGTGTCCTCCCCCTCCCTGGAGGCTCTTCTCGTTGTCCACGGCTCTCTGTGCCTGTTCTGCGCAGCATAGGACTGTGTGGAGTGCTGAGGTGCTCCTGGATTCCAGCCCGGGGTCCAGCCTAAAGCAGCCCTCTGTCTGGGCAGGGTGCGACTGGAGATGAAGCCCAGAAGGCTTCCTGGCAACGTTTGTTGAATGAATTAGTGAAAGTCATGGATGGAGATCCAATGTCTACCTTCTCCTTCCCTAGGCAGAATCAGCGCTGAGACTGCGCTGAGGCCAAAGACAACATCCCTTTGGCTGACCTGGGCCTGTCCCGGATAGGGGGCTGCTGTAGGCAGGGGAGTGGGGCCTGCTCCATCCCCCAAAACACTGTTCTTCAGCTATCTTGCCTTGCTGGGCCTCAGTTTCTACACTTAAAAGGTAGGGTATCACAGAATCTCCCAGCCTGGTAGTCTTGGGGTCTTCTGTCAAGCCCGAGGCCACAGGGTCAGGTGTGACAACTGACCCACCTCATTGTCCCTGGAACTGTGCAACCCGGAGCCTGGGGGATGCGTCTCTGAGAGGCCATTGTGAGTTGAGCCCCGTCCTGCCCAGGCTCTGGGCAGGGGCTGGTGGTAGCAGGAGGCGTGGGGGAGCTTCAGGGAGACACCAGATCTGTCCAGGGCCTGTTCCAGGTCCCAGCCCTGCAGCCTGGAGAGGCCTGAGCCAGTGAGGGGCCGGGAGGCTCTGAAGCGGCTTGGCCGGTCGATTGCAAAACAAACGCACTATTGACCGCGTGGCACACTAAATCCTCCCGGCAGACAAGATGATGTGAGCCCGAATTGAATCGACTGCTGAACTCATAACGGCCTGGCCTGGCCTGCCCAGGCAGCAGGGAGGGCGTGCGGAGCTGGCCCTGGACTGGGCGGCCAGAGCTGCTGCTTGGGGTACTAGGCCTGTACCCAATTCCTAGAGAGTGTGCAGGGCTCAGGCACAGGAGCGCAGAGGGCAGGGGTCACAGCTGGCCCTCGGGGTGCCTTGCAGGCTGCAGCACTGGGGTGGCAGGAATCCCCAGAGCTAAAATTAGGTCCAACAGACCTAGTCTTTAAAAAGAAAAAAATTAAGATTCTTATATAACATTAGATAAATACCAAAAAATATACGACATCTCTAAGTCATGAAGCATCATAAATCCTTGCTGTAAAGTTGCCAGGAAAATGAGACCCAGAGGAAAATGTGAAGAGAGTGGTACTGTGCATCAGGTAGGGGCACCAAAGGGCCCTCCTTGTTCCGGGCTCTGGTGACTGGGCTGCTCTGTGGTGGGAGAGCGAAGACCCACAGAGTGTCGGGCACTCGGTCAGAGGCAGCTGCTCTGACGTTTGTTTGTGTGATGCATTTTATGATGGGTCCTGTGCTCTAGAGAATGGACCAGAACTGACCCATAGCTGTTCACAGGCAAAGCCACAGGCTGGGCTCCTAGATGGGAGCCAGTGGGGACCAAAGACCCCCAGCCCAGGGCTCTGAGTTCCCGGGGTGTCAAGCATGAACCCCGCTGGCTGCCTGCTCCTACCCTGCTGTGCCACCTCATCCAGCCACCATTTATCCACAAACACTGTGGTGGAGTCCTGCTGGGGTTCATGGGCTGCCCCCCAGGTCTCCAAACCCCACACCCTGAGAACAGGATTCAGGACTTCTACCTTGGAACCTCACTGGACACTTTCTGGGTCCCCCTCCAGGTACACCCCTCACCTGCCTCAGCCTCACTTTGGGCTTCCCTCATAATGAAACTGGAGATTTTTGGAAGGATTAACTGAGGTCGTATGTGGCTCTTATTAATTAACTTATTAATTCACAATTAGTGCCAGTTGCCTGCTGTGCAGCGGCTGCCTGCCCTGGCCCAGGTACAGCAGGCGCGGGCCAGGGCTGGCGCGCTGGGCACACATCTGTTCTGGGCGGGAGCCTTGGGGTCTGGCTGTCAGGAGGTGTGTGAGTGCGCATGCGCACCTGGATTCTCGCCGCCCAAACACGTTTCAGGGGGCGAAAGTTGGGCCTTGAGGCGCCTTGTGAACAGCAAAGCACCAGTCGGTCCAGGTCCAGGGAGGGGCATCCCCCAGTCCAGGGAGTTTGGGTTTGGCCGGGGCACCTCTGCCTAAGCCGGGGGGTGGCTGGAACCTAGGCCCTGAGAGTATGCTGGAGGCCCAGGCAAGGAGACGGGCCTGGCAGCCGTCCACCTCCCCAGTGTGCCATAGCAGGTCACAGAACGCCTTCCACACTCCCTCCCCACCTCCCCCAAAGGAAGTAGACATTCTGAGGCTGGCTCGGGGCAGCGGTCTCCTTTCATGGTGGATGCCACCAAGGAAGGAAAGCCTTTTCCAGAATCTTCTGCAGGCCTTGGGGTTCTTTGTCTCATCTCCCAGGGACTGAGCGTTATGAGGAAGGTTCCTCTACCTTTTCATCTGCTGAGCTCCTAGACAACCTTCAAGGTCCCACTCAGCTCTGCTGGTTTTCCTGACCTCTGCCATGTCACCTCTCACCAGGGCTTCCCGTGCCGGACGATGTGCCCCATACAATGGGGTCCCTGCTGACCTTCAGAACAGTGCTGGCAGGGAGGACCTGTCATGTTGTGGATGAAGGAAGGCACTCGGAGAGGGTGCGTGTCTGGAAGTTCACAGAACAGATAAAGGTCAGTGGGGAAGCCGCCCCGTATCCCCGCCTTTGGCCTCGGCTTCCTTCCCTCTGGCCTCAGTTGCAGGCTGTGCCCATCATTGCTCCAGGCTGTCCTCGTGGGGCCTCTTTCCCCACCCCCAGCATGTCCTGGTCATCAGACTCTGTTTTCCCCATGAGCAGGAAAGATGCCATTAAACTGCCCAGCACAGGGTTCAGGTGATTGGGTGGAGTTACTCCCTTGTTCCCAGGCTCAGGCAATGAAGACTGTGGTGATCCAGGGTCACTGCGGGGGCCAGGACTTTTCTTTCCATCAGAAGAGCCTCCTGACCAGTCACAAAGATGGCGGCAGGGCCAAGGGTACCACTGCCCATCAAATCAGTGGCTCCTGGCCACTGCTCCCCTTTCCCCAGAGCTGCAAAGGGAGGTCCAGGGACCTAAGACCCCAGTAAGACATCTGTGGACAGAAGGGGCTGTGGACGGGGAGGGCTTGGCCTCAGGACAGGCTTGGGCTCCGAGGTGCCACCTTGTCCTCTCAGGGAAAATAAGATGGGAGGCTGAAGTGCAGGGTGGCACTGCAGGTCTGAGGCCAGGAGCCTGGGCAGGCCTGGTCACATGCCAGCTGCACCCACCCGAGACCTGGGCTCTGTTGAGACAGGCTAGGACCCTCTCGTGAGGAAGCTGCTAATCTCCTACCCATCCTGGAAGGCCTCACTTGGGAGGGGTTTTGGGCCCTGAGTCTAACTCAGTCCTTTGGCACTTGACATGCTTCCTCTTGATCCGCGTCACAAGACACCCAACTACCAGGTGGCAGAGCCCAGACAGGCTCAAAAAGAGGCTCCAGAGGGGTCAGGGAGGGAAGGAGATTATCTGGCCCCATTCCTCCCAACCCCCTGGGTGGCTTAGCTCTGGTCCCATGGCATCCTGATGTGACAACCTACAGTACGGCTCTGAAGATAGGACACCAACCTGCTGCAGGGGAACAGTGCAGAGGTCCACTCCCTTGTTAGACCCTGGAGTGCTCACACAAGGAAAGAGTGGACCACTCAGGGCCCCCGGCCCCATAGGGTCACTACCCTCACTGGACCGTGATGTCATGATCTTCACCTCCTGCTCATGGCTGCTGACCTGGGGTGTGATAGCCCTGGGGCCCTGGGCACATGGAACAGCGCATTATGCCCTCAGGCTCTCCAGTGCCCAGACCTAGCCTGGCACGTCACAGGCTGGCGGGTGTACCAAGCGCATGATCTCACCCGTGCTGAGACCTGTGCTGGCATCTGGGACCCAGAGACTGACTCAGTCACCACTCTCGCTCCCAGCCGGCGTTGGCCCACAGCCCCTCAGCACCCCTCGCAGCAGGCTCGTTTGGCGAACACTGGTATTATCCTTGTTTTCCGGGGGAGGAAGCTGAAGCAGGGAGGGAGGCGAAAAGGGCAAAGGTGACACGGCCCAGGAGGCAGGCCAGTGACTCTGGGAGATGACATAGGTGGCTGATGGCACTAACGTGGAGGAGGGACAGGGTAGCCAGGGTGTGGGAGGAGTGGACTGGACGGAGGCGGAGAGAGAATGCTTCAAGGAAGCGGAGTTGCCAGATTTAGCAAATAAAAACACCAGCTACCCAATGAGATTTGAATTTCAGATAAACAACATTTTTGTAGTACATCTTATCCAGTGTTTGGGACATGTGTACACTAAATATTACTTGTGGTTTGTCTAAAAGACACACTTCACTGGATCCTGTATTTCGTCCAGCAGCCCACCAAGGAGGGGTGGAAAAGAAAGGACCCAGGGGGTGAGATTACAGCTCACTTTATATTCAGGGAAACTGAGGCCCCGAGCAGTCAGGTCCAGGCCTGGTGTCCCTACCCGGTCCAATGCAGCGCCCACACCCCGCGCCTTCCACGCTCCTCACTGTATCTCTGCTCGGGCTAGAACTTCCTCATGTGGAAGGGATCGGGTGGAGTGAATTTTCACAGCTGGGTTATCGCCTCCTAAAAATAGGGCTGAGTGACGGGTGGGGACTTCTGGAACCGTGTGAATTGTGCTGGAGAGAAGGAGGGATGGTGGAGGGTCGGGGTGCACGACCCGGCCCAGGGCCCTCAGCCTCAGGCGACACCTCAGCCCCAGGGACACTGAACCCCTCCCCACCGGCAGACAACACACTGCTCATGCCTGACGTCTTCAGAGCCAGGTCTGAGCCTCCTGGCGAGGTGGCGCGGTGGACACCAGCTAGGAGGACCAGACTGACTCAGCCACCCACCAAGTGCCCCTGCTGGCAGCTGGAAACGCCCACATCTGGGCGCGTGGGAGAGCCCAGAGTCCTTTCCGGGCAGGGCCTCCGGGGGGGAGGTCTAAGAATGGGAAGAGCCTGCCAGGGGCTGCCCTGCCCTCTGTCCCTCCCCAGCTGGGCCTGTTCTCAGATGTGAGCTTTTAACAATTTTTTCCCCAGTTTCTTTGTTTTTAAAGACCATTAGCCTGGCCTCAGGATCCAGGTGCTGATGGTATTTGTGGAGATAGGAGACAAATCTGGGCTTCCGGCTCTGCGTGGGCTGTGTGTGTACAGATGTGCAGTTCTCTCCTTCCCAGTACACACACACGCACGCGCACACACACACACACACACACACACACACACACACACAGATGTCCAGCCCTCACCGTCTGACTCAGACATATGGTCACCCTGATGGCACGTGTGATGGACACACACAGACACACTCATGATGGACACTGGCACACACATGGACACACATCTCTCCCTGTAGGTACTAAGATTCGGGCGCAGGTCTTTGGGACCCACCTGTTACCAAACAGTCACCCGGGGGCCCAACCCGCACTGACAGGGTTCCTGGCTAGGACTGTGACTTTACTCCAGGAGGCCAGGCCCCCAGGCAACTGACTACTCTAGACCCTTGTGCATTCTGGGGACTGTGGCCTGAAACCAAGGACTCTGCATGGGCTCCCCTGGCCCTGTCCTCTGTTGGGGTCCCAGGGCTGTCCCTGTATCCCAGCCTGAGTGGTGGGGGAGCCAGGCGGTGCCAGGGCTCTCTGAGTGACCTGCCCCTTCCACACACTGTGTGCACCTGTCCAGCGGGCAGCGACCATGAGGGTAGCTAGCGCCCCTCCTGCCTCCCGCCTCTTCTCAGCCTGTGGACCTCACTCGGCTGGGCCAGCCGCATGGCTGCTCTCCGGGACGGGCCGCTGCAGAATTACAATATTAAATGCGACTGCACCGACACACGGCCTCAATCCAATTACTCCAGGAAACAAGAGGAGCCGCTTAGGCTAATCTGGTTATTCCACCCGGCCTCCACTGTAGCCATGCAGGGATGCCCAGGAGAGGCGCTGTCGGGGTGGGCAGTGACCTGAGCCTGGCCCGGCCCTTGGCGGGTCCCGGTTCCCTCCAGAGCTGGCTGTGCCCCTGCTGGCAGAACACTGTCCTCTCTTTCAGATATTTACCCACCTGCGCCTCAGCTTGGAGGCTGTGCTGAGCGGGGCCCGGGTAGTGAAGGGAGCAATGGAAGATGGAGGGCTGTCTGAGGTGCTGGGGCACTGGCCACGGACCGAGGATTGGGTCTTTTGATCCCAGGGCACCACCTGCCCAGCAGACAAGCCCCTAAGGCACCGGGTGCCTCTGCAAACTATACGGATGGGGTCGCCCTGTGGGGGCTGTGCTTAGAGGGGAAGTAGATTTGGAGTTAGAGGCTGTCAGAGGAGACCCTGGGTATGTGTGTGTGTGTGTGTGCGAGTGTGCGTGCGCAGGGATGTGGGTATTGGAGCCAAGATGGCATGGGTGAGCAAGAGTAGACAGCAGCGAGTGAGGGGGGTGGGCATGGCTCCCAAGTGCGGGGCCTTGTGCAAAGGCTGGGCAGTGACAGTCCCGTCATGGGGGCTGTGGTGAGAGATGGGCTCTCTGCAGGCCTCACTGGGCAGTGGGAAGGCAAGGAGGGGGCTGTCCTCGGGGAATATGGAGTGCCAGTGAGGAAGGAGAAGAGGGCAGTCTTTCTGCACATACTTCCGGGCCTGGGGATCGCCAGGCTTAAGGAAGGAGCAGTAGGGAGCCAGTGAAAGTTCTTGAGTGAGGGAGTCACAAGCTTGAAGTTTGTCTTCAATCAGAGCTGCATCAGATTTAAACTGACCTGAGTTCAAGTCTCAGTTGTGTTACTTGTTTAAGTGAAACACTGAGCAGGTTCCTTTTCCTCTCTGAGCCAGGAATTATTGTTTTCATTATAAGCTTGGTTCAAATTTATTTTGAAATTTGAGATGTGCAGTTGACCCTTAGGGGATTGATCCTAGGAACTCCAACACCCAAATCTGCAGATGCCCGTCCTTTGTATTTACACATAACCTGTGCACATTCTCCTGTATACTTCAACCATCTCTAGGTTACTTATAATGCTGAATATAATCTAAATGCTACATAAATAGTTGCTACCCTGTGTTTTTTAGGGAATGACAAGAAAGAAAGCCAGTGTTTGTTCGGTACAGATACAATTCCTCCCCCCAATATTTTTAATTCAGGGTTGGTTCACTCCTTAGATACAGAACTTATGGATCCCAAGGTCTAACTGTCTTTCTCCAGCCATACAATACACCCTTTCCAAGCTCAGAACTCAGTGAGGATTTTTTTAACAGATTCACCAGGCTGTCCAAGTACATCATGATTCTACATTTTCATCACCCCCCAAAGAAGCCTGTGGTTTGACATGAGTAAAATGGGGGTGAAAACAACCACTCGCGAGGGGTGATGGGAGAAGCCCCATCTCATGCTCAACCTGTACGGTGCAGAAATGTCCCCTATGCCATGCTGCTGTCCTCACCCCGAGCTGCCCGCCCTACACCCCCCCACGAGGATCTACTGCCCAGGTCCTTGGGATTTTCCAGCGGGGGAGACAGAGGCCTGTGGCGGTCGTGAGGGTCCCTTCTATAGACAGGTGCTCTCCGAGTGGACGAAGTGGTCCCTGGCGTAGGTAGTGGGAGGACCTGAGGAGCAGGGTGAAGGTGCCATGAGCGACACTGCTGGTCACCCCAGGCCTCCAGCAGGGCAGTCCTCCCCTGAGGACTCAGGCTAGAGGGAGGTTTCAAGGGGACCCCTAACTTCTGAAGGCTCCATACTCTCAGTGTCTTATCCTCAGTGACACTATCCTCTGCCATCCTCCATGCAAAAGGTGACCCTTCTTAATTATTTAAAAAACCAATTAGCATGAATTAGTGTATTGCGAGTGGTCCAGATGTTGGGCAGAGTTGGAGACATCGCACATTGATCCTGGAGGGCATCCTGGCCTTCCAAGGGGCTCTGCCTGGCAGGTGGGGCATGGTGGGCACATACCCCATGGTGTCCTCAGAGCAGTGACTGGGCACTGACCAAGGAGGGAGATGCCAGGGGCATGAAGGCCCTTGAAGCTGTGGACAGCCTGGCATTCAGTGGGTACCCTGATGCTTCTCCACTGAGTAGGTATGGGGAGCCTGTTCCCACTGGAGGACCAGCTGCATGACACCCCAACCTCACAGTCCCAGTCGAGATGCCCCCAGGAGGCTCCTGCAGCAAGGGAGTGGGCGGGCTGCATCCTGCAGTGCTCAGGGAGGAAGACTGAGGCCGCGGTGATGGGCACTCGGTGAGATCAGGGCTGGGCAGCCTTCACACCCTACCGGGCTCCTGGGTTCTCAAGTGCCACCTTCCACCTACTACCCTATGGGCACGGTGCCCACAGCTGTGTCAATAACTCAGCCTTTGTGCAGCAAGCATCGTCCCATGATTGGCCCAACATGTATGAGCTGCCCTTCTTTCCCTGATCCCTCTGGGCTGCCAGGCTGGGAACCCCACCCCCACCTCGGCAGGAAGGCCGGAGGGGGCCATGTTGACCTCTGTGTGTGGCACAGGATGGGGCAGAAGGGAATCCTGCCTCCTGTTCCACTCAGCCACAAGGGTGCTATGGGGCAGGAGGATTTGGGGGGCCACAGAAGACAGGATGGGGGCCAGGATTCTGGCTGGAACTAGTGAGGAAGAAACCAGAGGGGAAGACCTAAGCAACCGGCCACTTTGGGGGTCAGTCTGGGGACACTTGGGGGTTGACAAAAGGTCCTGGGGGGCTGTTAACAAGACTGGGAGCTAGAATGGTCCGAGGGAGTCAGGGCTACGACCGGAAGGGGTGCAGACTTGGGCTGAGGCTACAGGCCCATCTGAGAGCTGACACCAGGGGTGAGTGGAATTCCCCACCTGCCCTGCTCCACCCTACGCCCTCGTGGGTCCCACAGGGGGACCGTGGGGGTGTTGAGGTGTCACCCCTGGGGCTCACCTCCTGGAGGATTCTGGGGGGTTCATGGGCTGTGACACCCGGGGCGAGCCTGACTCCTAGAGGCCGTCATGCCGCCTGCCCCAGACTACTGCCCTGGCTCTGCTTTCCCTCACAGGGCTGCACCTGCCGTGCCCCAGCCGCCTGGCCTCAGTCCTCTCACTCCTTCCTCTGTGCATCTCTCTGGCTCACGTGACCATTGTGTGCTCTCTGCCTCTGTGGTGTGGCCAGAGCCTGCACAGCCCTTCCCGAATTTTCTCATTTCATTCCACCAACCACCCAGGGGGCGGGAGCCAACATTCCCATTTTTCAGGTGAGGAAACTGAGGCTCAAGAAGTTGTGGAGACTCCCCACTTGCAAAAACTAAGCCACAGGACTTGAACCCCAGCTTGTCTGCTTTGCATGCCTGGGTTGCCCTCTCTCCTAATCCTCTCGTATTAGGTTGTATTTCTGTAAGCTGCCGCAAATCCTCTGGAGAACGAGCTGGGAATAAATAAATAAGTGCATAAGTAAATAATGAGAGGCTGCAGCGAGATGCTGACACTGGGTCAGGGCTGGGACTGGTGTCTGCCTGGAGTGGGAGGTGGCGTGGATAGGACTTGCTCCCGGCTTTCTGTGGGGTAGGCTGGGGTGTCGTGGTGTCCAAGCCAGACACCCAAGGCCAAGGGTGAGGGGCTGTGGGTATGGGGGCGTTTGGGGGACTGTGGGGGTGTGACCCCAGGCCAGCTCATCGCTACCTAGCTAGCCTCTCCCAGGAGAGAGGGGAGACCCTGGGGTCCCTGTCACAATGCAAGTCTGTAGACACAGTGGTCCCTGCACCTGCACGAGCATGGAGATGAGCTCTGTGCTTCTGAGGGACGGAGCCAGTGCCCAAGTGGGGAGTGACGGGAACAGCGAGTGTGAACAGGGGGCTCGGTGCACAGTCCAGTCCAGGTTCTCAGTGCCAGGGCTCTGGAGGAGGGACCTCAAATTCCTTGGGTGACTACATGTTAGGGGACTGTCACAGAGGCGGTAAGGGGCCCTGTGGGTGGGGCAGAGCCTCATCTGCACAGCTAGGGCCGTTGGAGCTTCTGCTCGTCCCTCAGAAGACGGGGCAGAGGTGAGGCCACAGCCCACCCCAGCCTGCGTGTCTGTGCTGATGGAGGCTGAAGCTGGCATCCTGGGCATGTGGGGGCACACAGGCCTCGTGCAGCCCCAGAGTGATGCTGCCTTCTCCCCTCCCCAGCCTCCTCTCTAGGCCTGAGGCAGAGCAGCCACCAGGGTGCAGCCTCTGAAGATGGCATGGCTATTTCTGGGCCTGGACCTTCGCCAGTAGCAGCATGAACATGCATGTGTATGAGTGTGTGTGTGCGCGAGGATATGTGTGTGTCTACACGAGCCGCCCCTGTGGACAGAGCTCTGGAGTGGCCCAGACATGGTCTGCAGTGAGCGGGGCTGGTCTTGGCCATCCTACCAGAGGCCTGGGCCAGTCTACTTCTGGGAACCTCACTTTCTTTGTCTGTAAAATGGGTTGGCGGTGCTGGCTTGCAACCTAGGTGGCACCCAACACACCACGGGGTGAGAACAGCATGCCCAGATAGGGGACAGCCAGGAGGGAGCACCATCCTCAGCCCCACACCCCAAGCTCCAGGTACCCAGCACTGTCCCTCACCCCACTGGCTCCAGACTGAGTTGACCAACACCTGCACTCTCTGCCCAGAGAGGAAGGCCCTGCCCTGACAGGATGAAGGACCGCAGCTGGGCCGCCACCTCGTGGGAGCCGGGACGTGCGGGTAGGTCAGAGCGCGCCCTGGCCTGTGCTTCCCTGATAGTAAGGGCTTCCACTTACCCGGGGCACATACTCTGTCACCTAACAAGAACTGGGCCTGTCGTGGTTCCTGCTTCACAGATGAGGATACTGGGGCTTCTAGCGGCCCAGTCACTTGCTTGAGTTCCCCCAGCATGTCTAAGGGGCTCAAGCCCCAGCTGTCAGGCTCTGGGGGAGACTGGGGGTTTTGGGCACAAGATGGGACCAAGGGCAGTGGGAAGGGCCGCTGAGTGGACACGCTGGGTACCCAGGGCTGCGTGGGGCCCCTCTGACGAACTGAGCCCGGAAGCCCCAGCAGAGGCCGTTCCCGCCCAAAGCTGATCCTGTCCTGTTCAATTTCAAACTGAAGTGCAAACAAGCCTCAGCGCCTGCCACGCCTGCCCCAAATCCAATTGGCGCTCTGATTTCTCTGGGGCGGCGGGCGGCCTTCCGGGGAGGAAGGGGGAGGCTGGCACAGGGCAGGACAGCCTGCAGGGATGAGGCCATTTGTCTGGGGCATCCAGCTCGGCTGGCCGGGATCTTCCACCCAAATTAAATTTTAACCCAGCTCATAAATCTTCCTCCAAGTCCATCCCCGCCGAGTCCACGGCTCGATGCGGCGTGTGCCCGCACAGGGCAGCCCTGTCCCTTTGCCCATGTGCCTCCTGGGCAGCCTGCAGGCCTACTTGGAGAGCGGGGCCAGAGGGCCACAGACAGCCCCAAAGGCTGTGGACCACGGGGGCTGGTGAACGGGCCAAGCTTGTTGCCAGGAGTGGAGGCTCGGTGTTGTCAGCTGGGTCCTGGGGGACTGTGGGTGAGCCTGGTTCAAATCCCAGCTCTGCCTCCTTGGGGCAGCGGCTGAGGGCCGTTCTTAACATGTCCAGGCCTTGCTGTGCTCCGCTGTGAGGTGGGGGTGGAGCGGCAATCCTGGTGAGAAGCAGGGGACAGTGACAGAGATGATGCTGAAAGTTTTGGGGGCCACGGTCAGTGACCCCAACCCTCAAGAGGTGGCAAACTGTCCCTTCCTGCCCCACAGATGGCGAGTGCCCTGCCACCCTCCAGGGAAGCCCGGGCAGGGTGGCCTCGGTGAAATCCAGACCCTTTACCACTGACCTTTCCCCACTCCGGGTTTCTCTGAAATGCCACAGAGGCAATCTTCCTCCTTCCCCCGGGCCTTTGCCCATGCTACTGTCACCACTGGGTGCTTTTCCTCCTTCACTGCGGGGCCACAGGCCCATCCTGCCCCACAGAAGCAGACCCTGTCCTCACACCTCAATGGCGGTAATAGAGGAGACTGGAGAAGTCTCCAGGCAGGGAGATGGCTCCTCCTTCCCTGGTGCTCGTCGTCTGGCATCTAACTGTCCAGCTGTCCTAGGCCTCCGCCCTGCCCCGTAACTGCAGCCCTGCCCTCGGGCCCATCCATCCCACTGGCCTCTCACTGGCCACATGTGCAGCCAGCCGGTGACTGCCACAGTGATCCACACCCCCACACATGTGCGTCCTCCGCCAGCGGCACACAATTAACATCCCCACCGTAAACGGTGCAGGGCCGTATTTCACCTGCACCCACACACGGACCACAGAGGCATTAAAATAAACGATGGTGCAGTTGAGTGAGACCGGATTTGCAGGTCTGGCAGAAGTGCACCTGCGCACACTCCGAGCCACCCCCTGCTCCCCAGGAGCTGTGGCACCTCCTCCAGGCCCAGAACAGGACCCCTTAAGACGTAAGGAGAGAAATGTCTGTGCGGGTCCTCTGTGTGGCACTTCCCGCCCGGTCAAGGCCCCACAGCCCCAGATGTGACCCCCTGGAACCAGGAGGGCAAGTGGAACAGCCCACATCGGGCTGAAAACCGTGTCCTCCCCTCTGAGACCCATGAAGAAAACACTTGTGCCAGTGTCCTGCCAGCTTGGATAGCCCTACTCACAGCCCACCTGGGAGGGACGGAAGGTAGGAAGCAGCAGCGCCCCCTTTCGGCGGGTAGGGGAGAGAGCAGAGGTGTCAAGAGGTGCGTCTGGGACTCCGTGGCTGTCTGGCTCTTCCAAGCTGGCCCAAGGGCAGAGGGAGGCTGTGGCCTCGCCCAGGTCGCTGAGCCAGGAGTTGTACAGAACCCCCACCCTAGGTTGGAGACCCAGATGGGAGGGGCCAGGTGGCCCATCAGTGTGACGCCATCGCTATCTGCTTCTTCCCATGGTCACTTGGACTGGTGTGTGTCCCCTGGGGGGACAGCACCACTCTAGTGCCCAGGGACTCTGTTACTCAGAATATGTTTGGCAAAAATAAAGTTAAGCTACCTGGGGACACAGAGCAGCCTGGCTCCCTCAGGCAAGCCTGTAAAAAAGTCTGGGTTCTCTAGGGAGCTGCAGCCAGGAGAGCGGCCTGTGTGTCATGAGGCAGGCGGGGGACTGCAGGGCAGAGGGCGCTCAGGCACCTCTGTCCTGGGAGCCTCGGCTCCCCACTTGTGCAGGGAGGCCAGAGCAGCCTCCACGCAGCCCGGCCTCCCACTCCCACTCCCCCCCACCAGCAGGATCTCACCTGCTGGTGGCACAGAGCAGCCTACAGTTTGTCTCCCTGGCTGTGGGCAGATCTCTGCATTTCCCATCTCATGCAGACACCCAGAGCCAGGCTCTGTGACACCGGGCGATTTGCTTCACCTCTCTGATCTCAGTGGCCTTGTTTGTGAAACGGTGACAGCAGTGCTTCGTCAGCACCACACAAGCATGAAAACGAGCTGATGCTGACTCAAAGCAAGCATGCTGCTGTCTTTGTCAAGGGCGCCAGGCAGGGTGGCAGGCGTGGCAGGGGTGTGGGAGTCCTAAACAAGGTCAGGAAAATGAGTGTGGGGCAAAGAGCTGTCGCCAGGAGGTAGAAATGGGAGCACAGGGTGGTTATCAGGCCCAGGAAGAGTCCTTGAAGCTACTGAATGAGTGGCACAGTGACAGGGTACACAGGGCCTGTGCTCCACCTTCCCCTCCTACCTGCCTGTTCCTGGCTGGGAACCCCACGCCGTCCCCACCTGAGGCCAGGGCCCCAGGGGCAGTGGGTGGTGTGTTGGGCACATCTCACATCTGTGGAGGTGCCACCGGGTCTGGCTGGAAAGAGCGTGACCCTGACTTCCACTTGCCACCTGGGAGGTCAGAGGGGGAGCAACCACTGTCCCAGTCTGCCTGGGACTTGTGTCCCAACTGGGAAGTGTGGGTCACTCTAGACAAAGCACTTCCCCTCTCCGGGCCTCAGTTTCCCTATCTGTATCCCGAGGAGGCACTGGATTAAAGGCAGCCGTGGCCCCTCCCCACCCTCTGTGGGCTTCAGTGGATAGGCAGAAACTGTGGGAGACTCAGCAGTGACCCCTCAGTCCTGCCAGACCCACCCTGGGGGGCAGAGGGGGCGACGGCCCCAGAGAACCTGGTCCAGGCCTGGCACAAAGTAAGGCCAGTGGGGAAGGACAATGGCTACAGAGAAAGCACCTGCCCTGGCAGGGTACGGGGCTGATGGGAGCGTCCCTGCCTCAGGCCTCTGGACTCTGCTCACAGCGGGTCCTGCCACCATGGAGTGGCGGCCAGCTCTGCACCATGTGGCCTCCAGCAGGGCACTTAACCTCTCTCTCTGTGCTGTGTGGCCCTCTAGGACAAGAGGGTTGAATCCAGGGCCATCTTCACAGTTCCTGTAGCACTGACGACAGCATCTTCCATCCAGGGAACAAACAGAAGGGAAAGGCAACATCGGGGACCCAGTGTCTGGGTGTCCTGAGCATGGGCTGCAGGAATGTGGCTGGAGACACAGCCCCCACCCCCACTATCTTCCTAGGCCCCTGGTTTCACCCTCTGAACTGCTAGGTGCATAGTGAAGAGGGGCTGGAAGAGTCAGGTCCAGGCCCGCGGCTCAATGGTGACAGCACCCTGGCCTGAGCCTGTGTCCTCGGGAAATGGATCGCATGGTGTTTTTACCGTCTGGGAGCCTAATAGTCAGCAGTTATTTATTGTCGCATTTCATAGTGGTAGGAAAGCCGCAAATAAGTAAATTCAGGCAGCAGGGCACAATTATTGAGCCTGGTGCTTTATTTCCCCAACTTGTCTCCAGCCTGGCTGGCATTGGGTCGATGATAATTTATGACGAGCCCCTGCAGGGGAGGGAGAAGTGGCCAGATAGCCACCTCTGCTTCTCATCCCCCTCCTGGGCCAGCTGTGTGCGCTCGCAGGTGGCTCACAGGTGGCTGGGACAGCAGAGACAGGGATGGACAGCTGGGGAAGCTGTGGGAGGGGGACGGAGACCTGGGTAGGGCCTGGCTGTGTGGCCAGCAGCCACCGCCCTGGACAGCCCAGGCCACATCTTAGCACCCTACTCTGTGGCACGGGGTGGCGATGAGTCTCCTTGAACAGTTTGGTGTTTGTAGAGACTGAGATGGGTGGCACCTGGGTTTACAAGACTTGGGACGAGGTAACGGGAGGGCAGAGGCAGGACCAGGTCAGGTGCTGCAGGCCAGGGACTCAGGCAGAGTGGCACTTGGGGGCCAAGGACTTCGAGGAGACAGAGGAGGACTGGAGCGAGGCAGTGATGCTCACAGCCCCTGGAAGAGGGGGGTCCAGAACTCCAGCCTGCAGAGCAATTCTGGGTCCTGTCTCCAGAGGAGCGGCTGATCTGGGTTTCATAGTTTACACAGTTGATTCCGTAATGTTTTGTGTCCTGTCATTTCCTGCCATCACAATTCCATTCTTTCCTCTGGGGACATGAGGATGCTAAGGGGGGAAGCAGGGTGGGTGGCACTCCTGAGGGAAGGCAGCACAGGAAAGAGCCTGCCGGGCCGTGGGCTGCAGTTCAGCAGGGGTCAGGACTAGGCCCAAAGCTCACGGGGCTTCCAGGGAAGAAGAGGCTCCAGCGCCATCCTCAGGCTCGTGACTGTGATTTGTGGCTGCATGCAGCTCGTAGCACCTCGTGACCCTAATTTTCAGATGGAGAAGAGGCAGCCTGACTGCCCACAGTAATGGTGCCTCCCAGAACCCCAGAACAATGCTCCCAAGCCAGGCCCGAGGCATCCTGGGTGGCCACATCCTCAGCAGCGTCGGGCACGTGGCGTTCTGGGCAGCTCTTGTCCTGGCATGTTCTTAAGCCAGGCTGCGCACAGCTGGCTCTGGGAAGGGGCTCAGGAAGGCCCCACTTTCCCTGCTAGTGTCTCCTCCTTCCCCCTGGCTCTTAAAAAAATTAAACATGGTTGATTTTGTCTAGGGAGGATTAGTATTCCAAGCAGGGCTAGGAATGTGATCAGAATGCACCGGCCAGAGCCACAGGCCTGGAAGAGGAGGGAGGAAGGAGGCACCGAAGCTGGCGGGGCTCTGGGGTGAGGCCAGGGGCTGTGATCCCACCAAGGAGACATGGGGATCCTCAAGGGACAGGCTCCTTCAGATCCACTTAGATGCCATCAGGGGTGGGGTCAGAGCATCCAACAGTGGGGCCGGGACAGGGAGAGTAGGAGACGGGGCAGCTCAGCGCAGAGGCCAGGTCTGGCGGGGAAGCAGCTTCTTGTGGTCCCGACCCAGCTTGCTTCCTGTCTCTGTGGAGTGTGTGCGACGGACATGAGGTGGGAGGAGAGAACAGGGACAGCCTGTCCTCACCACTGTCTGTCACCAGCACAGGGCTTACTAAAGGCCAGGAAGAGGGGAATGTGCATATCACAGAGCATCTCCCAGTGCACGACTGCAAAAACATGCAGATCCTGGGGCACTAACAGGTGTCCCAAAAGCTAATTCAGTCGGTACCTGCTGGAGCGAACCAACTTCTAGTGAGACTTCTCAGAGCCTTTGACAGCTAATGAGCTCCACAAACCTGCAGAGGCCCCAGGCCTGCTGAGCACTGACCTTCGCCCTGGCCACACCAAAAAGGCCGGTGGGACTCCGAGGCTGCAGAGTGGAGGCAGGAGCGGGTGTGTGTGGGTCTCCGGTGAGCCTGCTTGTGACCTGAGCAGCCTGCTGTCTCTGTCTCCTTGGATGGAAATGGAATGGTGACAGAAACGGTGATGGTGATGGAATGGTGACGGAAATGGTGATGGTATTTATGGACGCTGAGGTGGTATGTGAAGAGGACACAATGCAGGGTGGCTCCTGGTGGCCTTGTTAATATCACCATCCGCATAAGCCACCTGCGCTGTGTGCAGGACGTTGTGAGAAGCCCATCAATTCAGCTACTAACACTGTCCCTCACTGACCTGGTCATTGCCCTTCAAGGTCTCAGCCCAAGGGAAGGACAGTGAGGGTCCATGTGCTTCTCTGAGGTGTGGGCAAAGCTGCCGGCGGGGACAGGTCAGGCAGTGGGACAACGCAGCAGCTGGCCCCTGGCCCAGGTCGCAGGGAGGACCCCACTGATGTGACCTTGCCTGTCCAGCCCTGGCCTGGGGTGGCAGCCTGGCCTACCGCTTTCAGTACCTCTGCCTATTACTGATTTCTTTCTTACTGAGCCCTTCTCTGCCCTGAAGAAGCCCATTTCCTCCACCAGACCCAGATTCCAAGGTTGGGAAAGTGACTCTTGTCCTTGGATGGACTGGGGGGACAGTCACCTACATGCCCCCGGGGCTCCTGCTGTGTACTGTGCTGTCGCCTCAAGAAGCTCAGAACAGAACCACATCCCATTTGTCTGACTGAGGTGTGAGCAGGGGAGGGGTCGGTGGAGACCACCTCCTGCAATGGGCAGTGGGCAGGCTATTCCTCCTTTAATGTGACCATCCAGTGACCAGAAGCTGGACCAAGGTGTTCCTCTGCATCTGGTACAATCAGCCACCTGCTTGGCAGACAAAAGCAGGCTGACAGACAGTAGGGTGAGGGAGTGACAGTGACCACAGAAAAGGGGGCTGGGGTCAAGGACGGATCGGGGGAGGCTGCCTCTAAGAGGGAGAGTTGTCAGCCAAATTGAATGGCAGGTTTCCAGAGTGAAGCCTTCTTCTGTGCCGTACTAGGGACTGGACCTAGGGGTGCTCTATTATGAAGCTGCCTCCCCCACCCTTTATATTTATTTTCACTAAGTGACTCAACTTGAACTTATGGTCTTCCTGCTTGAGCCTCTTGGGTAGGTAGCATTACAGGCATGCACCACCACGCCTCCCCACGCAATCCTGAGCACAAGGGCCAGCCCAACCTCCAGGCCACAGCCCTGAAGACCTTTCAGTTTCCCCACTCCACCATCCAGGGCTCAGCCCATGAGGCAGAGCCTATGTATGTGCAGGTGCAGCAGGAACAATCACTTGTCTCAGACTGGGGACCCTGATCGTGGAGGCCAGAGGCCCCCTAACACTGGGCCTCAACCACAAGGAGCAGGAACGGCCTCTGCCTGCCCCACCGGGACTGTGTGTTCCTGGCTGTCCCTGGGATCCGCAGGGGACTGGGGTCCACATGCTTCTCTGAGGTCACATGCAGATCAGAGGCCAAGCAATGGCTTTCTCAGCCTGTCCCCACCCTGGGTCTGCACCCTAAGGAGAGGTGGCCGTGGTCAGGGAGCTTCTGGGCTCCGGTGCTCTAGGAGTGAAGGTATCAAGGGCCTTGTTAGCTGTAGCATCAAAGAAGCTCATTATTAACAAAGTGTGAGGCAAACCCTCCTCCTTCCTTCTCCACAGAAGGAAGGCTCGCTTGAAAAGGAAATAGAATACAGAAGGAAAGGCCAGAGGGAAGCCCCCGAGGGAAAGCAACCGGCCCACAGACAGGAGGCAGCAACATTCCGCCCTTATGGGAGGTTCGGGCTGGCTTTCTTTATTTATTTAAAATAGGCTCTCTCCTTTTCCCCTTCCTCTCAATTTGAAAGGGTCTCTCAAGCTGGCTTTAAGTCCTTTTGAAGTGTTACAACCATTTTCTCCTCTTTCAATTAACAACAAGAAAAGGAAGCTAATAGCTTCCTGAACCGATTGCTGTAAATATTAAGTCTAGCTGCCCAGGCCCAAGCACACAGTTGCACAGCTCAGCTTCTTTGGCCAGAACCAGAGCGCATGTTTACGGGAAGAAGGGGAGGGGGTGGGTGATTTCCAACACAGAGGCGAAAATCCCCTGGCAAGGACTCGACTTGGCTGGTGCAGGAAGTACAGAATGCTGGGGAGCCAGTGGGTGGGCACCTGTTCCTGGGGCTGGGGCTGCTGCAGAGGGCAGGAGGAAAGTAAGAATTGAGGCTCAGGCCACGGATGTAGCTCAGTGGCTGGCACCTGCCTGGCAAGTGCGAGGTCCTGAGTTCAATCCCTGGAACTAAAAATAAAAATACTACTGCTTTCTAGTCATGGCTACTCTTCTCACTGGGCATAGTGGCATACACCTGTAATCCCAGCACTTGGGAGGCAGAGGCAGGAGGACTGCTGTGAGGTTAAGGCCAGCGTGGGCTACATAGTGAATTCAAGGGCAGTCTGAACTACAGAGTTAGACCCTGTCTCAAAATAATAATAATAATAATAATAATAATAACAATAATAATAATAGTTGAAAAAAGAATTGAGGCTGGGCTAAATGTAGTGGCTCGTGCCTGTAATCCCAGTAACCTGGGAGGCTGAGACAGGAGGACAGGATGTAGCTCAGTGCAAAGGCCCAGGGTTCAGTCCCCAAAGTTGAAGGTGAATAATTCCGGAAGGAGAGACACCTTCCTCCCATAGGACCTTGGTAACTTGGGTGACAGAAAGGATGTGGCCTGGAATCTCCACTGTAGCTTTGAGTGTGGAAGTGACAGACCTCAGAGGAGGATGAGCTCGGTGGACACATCAGTTGGAGGGGTTGTTGTGGTTCCTGGGAGGGGTACACCCTGGAGCCCCAGGACTGGCACAGCTCCTAAAGAGTCTGAAGGAAGACAGATAGGCTGCAGGCTGACAGTCAAACCTAAATGGGGCATCAGAGGCAGCACAGACAGCAGAATAAGGAAGCCTAGTTCCCCTGATGCCCCCTTGGCTTTCTCCCTGGGGCCCCCCACTGCGACTATACCCTCCCCTTTCCCACCTCCACTGGAGAGCTGGAGTGTGGGCATCAGATCTCTCTGTAGCATTGGAAGCCAGGCTGGCAGGGCCCAGGTCTGCTGCAAGCCATTGCCTCCTACCTCACAGAGGGCCAGCTAAGGCTGCCGTAACTGGGCGGGGCGGGTGGAGAAGCCACATTTCTGCCAGCAAACACAGAACCCATTTCCTGAAATCAGAGGTTTTGACCTTGGCCAGTGGCACCAGACTCAGCATTCTGGGCTCTTTGGGAGCCAGGGGGCACCAAGGTCTTCTGGGTAGAGCAGGCAGGCTGGGGACAGAGAGTTGCCCCGAAACCAGATCCTGCCACTCCTGTCCCCTCACAGATATACCCTGTGCCTTTCCTGAGGGCAAGGAGCAGCCAGCTAAAGACCCCTCATAACTCCTGGCCACCTGAGGCTCCCTTGAGGTTCCTGGTGTGGAGGCTGAGGGCAGCTATCCGACGCTCCCTCTGCAAGCTCCACCGAGCTAGCCGAGTTCAAGGTACCCCAGGCTCCCCCTCTGCACCCACACTCGAGCCCCAGCTCCTTCTGCCACCGTTGTTCGGAGATTTCAAAGGCACAGGAGCACTCAGGGCAGATGCAGCCTCTGTGGGTGACTGCCCTCTGCTGTCTCTGGCTGCCAAGGACCATGGTGCCTTGCTGCTCAGCCACACGGACCCTGCTCCCTTCCCGCCTCTGGAGCCTGGTGGAAGCAGACAGCAATGTGGCCGGGCCCAACACCAGGGCAGGAACGAACGCCCAATCCTCAGGCCACATTTGCCCACCCCTACAGGGAGGAAGGCAGCTCTGTCCTACAGCAAATATCCAGTGCTCTTTCTCCAGAGAAGCTCTGGTCTCACGAGCAGGATCCCTCAGGTCAGCTCCACCCTTTCCCGGGGCTTGTCTCTGAAAGTGGCCATAGCAATGGGCACAGGGTATGTCTATGAGGGGACAGGAGTGGCCTGCTAATGGGTGACCATAGCTGAATGACTCCCGCACCCACTGGTACACCATCCCTGGAAATCTAGTTTCCTCAGGAGAGGGTCTAATTAGCAGGGTGGAGGCTGAGAGAGTTCACACAGCCTGAGCAGGCTCTCACCTCCGCCCCTTCACACCCTGCTCTGCTTGCTTGGTGCCATGCTGTGGGACTAGGCCCGGGGGCCAGCAGCAAGCAAGAAGGGAGCTGGGTGACGCAGCTGGCCTCTCATGGGGCCCCAAGGCACTTTAAGCCCACATTGCTCGGGCAACTCCGCCCTCAGCTGTGTTCAGGGCCAGGCCCAGGAGCTGCACAGTAGCTGGCCCTCCACGGTGCTCCCGGCTCTGCTCCCAGGAGCACTCTCTCTGCTTCCCTCCGGCCACCTCCTCAGGGAGCAGAACCTTCTGTGCCCTCCAGGCCCTGCTTCCAAAGCCACTGTCTCAGGCTGTCACTGTCCCCTGCTCGTCCCAAAGCCCTCCGGTTCTCCACACAATAGCCACAGCGATCGCTGCTCCCGCCTGTACCCGTCACTGGCTCTTGCTGCCTTTGGCACGAAGGCCAGGCCGCTCAGCACCAAATCCTGAGCTCCCTGGGGCCGAGCTTCTGTCCCCAGCCTCAGTTCCTATCACTCTTCCGTTAGCTCGGAGCTCAGCACCAGCCTGCTCGCTGCCCTGGAACCCGAGACTCCGCACACCCTCCTCCCACCCTGCCCCTGCTGACCTTGTTCGCAGAGCCTCCAAGTGACACCCTGCCCTGGTCTGGCCTCACATCTGCTGTCTATGACCCTGACAGCCCCCCGGTCTGCACTGGTATGAGAGACGAGTAACCAGAGAGAGAACAGGCCCTCTGACTGGCCATGCAGCGCGGGGGTCAGCAGCCTCAAAACAAACTTGGGGTTGATCGCAAAGAGCTTTTCATCTGTGAAGGTCAGATTCTGCCGCTGACCTCGGCCTGGAAGTCCACAGCCCCCACTCACACTGGGAGACCTGCTTGCAATGATTCAAACTCTGCCCTCTTTGCCACAGGGCAGTGCTGCCCAGGAAGGGGGTACACTGTTCTCTTCAAACGCCACTCAGTGAAGTCACCGGCCATAAAGCCACCTGGATTTCCAGAAGCACACACCAGGCATCTGATTAATGACATAAAACCAGTCCGTGAGAGCCATAGATTGGGATGAAACAGGAGGGCTAATTGCTAATATAGGGATCGATGCCAGCGGGTGCCATTCTCTGAGCTGCCGAGAGCTATAGAGCTGTAAAGGGTCAACTTAGGATGGGATGGAGGGGACGAGGGCTGAAGGTGGACGGTGGCTCCGGAAGACATGGTGTCAGGGAGCCACGCCCGCTGCACTCTGAACTAACCGGGCTCCTGTGTGACCATCGTGGATCTGAAGGGCTGGGCACACAACACTGCGTCAGCATCATCTTCCCCAGAAAGCCCAGGGATCCAGCCCTCTACCCAGGTGGGCAAGGCGGGCTCTTCGCTCCAAAGTGCCCTGTGCCAAGGCTTCCTCACCAGTGGTCGCCCCATAAGATAATGACTTCCCAGAGGACAAGGGGTTCCCTTCAAAAGTTTTTTTAAAAATTTTATTAATACGTATTTGTGAGAGAGTGATTACATTCGTTATGGGGAGTTGGTTCATATACACAACACATTTTAACTCTCTCTACATCCCCTTCTCCTCCCCTCCTTCCCCTCACCCTCTCTTGGGGAGGGCTCCTCTTTGGATCCCCAAAGTTGTGTCCAGTCCTTGAGCATGACAGTGCTCCATCTGTGTTTGCTGGGTGAAAGCTGGGTGGCTGGAGAAATGGGTAGAGATGGAGGTGGAGGGAGGTGGATGGAGAACGACAGAGGGAGAGAGGGATGGAGAAATGGAAGGCGTGGGGGGAGAGGGACGCAGAGAAAGGCATCGAGGGAAACAGGGCTCTCGCTGCAGGGTTCAATCAGTGGGGCGTCTCGGAGCAGGGAGAGGGAACTGGCCTGGACTTCGAGGCCCCGGCTAACGCTGTTGGACAAGGCCTTCTCCCTTTCTCAGCCTGCGCAGTGGGGCGTCCTCTGCACGCTGTTGCTGGATTGGGCTGTTCCAGGCTCACGGAAAATGGCAAAGTGGAAATTCAGGAAAGGGATAAGGTGTGTATGTAGTTCTTGGTTAGATAGCAGATATGTATGGGCAGAACTACAGGGTTGGGCCCTGGCTTTTTTCCCTTTCAAATTTCTTTTACTGCGGCTGGGAATTTAGCTCAGTGGTTCTGGCACCTGCCTTGTATGTGCCAAGGTCCCTACTTCAATCCCGGTAACCGCATACCACAATGCCAGGTGTGGTGGCTCACACCTGTAAGCATTCGGGAGGCAGAGGGAGGAGGATTGCTGTGAGTTTGAGGCCTGCCTGGGCTACATTGTGAGCTCAGGGCCAGCCTGAACTACAAAACCAAGACCGTGTCTCAAAAAAAAAAAAAAATATGTGAGCATCTCAAAGAACAAAGGAAAGCTTTTACTATATGGACTTGGAAGATGATGAATCTTTGGTGCAGAGACCAGATCTGGAGGCTGGGGATAGGGCAGCAGAGGCTCAGGGGAGCAGGCTAAGTGAGCAGGTGCAGAGGAGGAGTGTGCAGAGTAGGTGCCCTTCAGGGGCTAATCAGGGAGGGACCTTGTGACTGATCGCCAGGGACCCTCGAGTCCCTGTGTCTTTGGCTAAGCATTAATTCTGCATGCTGCTGGCTTCACTGTCTAGTTGTATGCCCCTTTCAGGTGCTGGGCTCTGCTGGTAGGTGTGTGCCAGGCAAGCCCTCTTCCATATTTATTCCTGGGCCATGTTTGGTTCAGTGAATGCAGGTGGCTACCAATGATCATTATTATGCGCCCTCATGCATGGAGAGCCTCAGAGCTGCCCAGAGCACTGCCAACCATGCCAGCCGGGCTCACTTGGAAAGCCAGCACCTACCCGATGCCTAAGAGGCCACACCCACCCAGGGCAGAGACACCCATGACACCAGTCTAGACACAGCAGTATGACCAGAAGGTAGCAAGAACTAGGGAAGGTCAAAGGATGTGCGAAGCTGGACGGTTTGCTGGGAGCCTTATTCAGACCTGTGGTTTCCCAAGTGACAAAAGAGAGTGAGTTCACTGGGTGCATTTATTAAGTACCTACTGGGTGCCAGGCACTGAGCCGGGTGCAGGAGAGTCCAGTACCCCTTGGGTACTCCCTTTGAGCCAGGGGAAGAATTCCTTTCACATGCTGTGCCATGGCATTAGGGTTTGTGGAACTGCGCGCCCGGAGGGAAGGGCAGGAAGGATGGCATGTAGGGTGATTCCCATCGGAGGGAGCAGCACAGGGGAGGGCTTGGCAGAAGCCTGAGGAGGAAGCAGGGGCCAGGCCTCATGGCCCTGGGGACATAAACCACACTGCTTCTACCCTGCACGCTATGGGGGGTGTGAACCTGCCTCCTTCCTGGACGTGTGATTCTAAAAGCAGCACTTGGGCGGTTTGCATGTGTTGTGGGAAGGCCACTGGAGCTCCGGGGCTCCCAGGACACGGCCACCAGCCTCTCTATGTAGAGGCCCAGCCACCCCCAGTGGTATAAAACAATTTCCTCACCCTGGCCAGGGAGGCGGATGACCTCATTGGACTCTTTCCATTTCTCGCTTTCATAGAGAAATTACAATTTATAATTGGATGAAATCACGCGGGTGGTAATAGCAATAAGGGCTCATGCTGGAGCTCGTCCCCCCCCTCATGCAGGGACTGTCCTCATCTTCCTTCCTGTCCAACTCCTGCCTAGCCTCGCTTCGGGCTGTGTCCACCAGCTTGCCGGTACCTGAAGCTGACCCGATCCTGGCCATTCAGATCCAATGTCCCACAGGCTTGCTGGCCCTAGACCTCCTTCCTCCTGGGGACACTACGAACTTTACTCTCTCTATTCTGCATCCCCCCGGCCACACACTCCCTCCCTCCATACAGGTCCTGCCAGCTGTGAGCGCATGGGCAGCCACCCCAGCTTGGGTGCTGGGCTTATTAATCATGCACTCTGGATGTCCTTGTTTTCATTTGTAATAGCCCCAGACAATGAGCATTTCTCAAATCAGCCACCTTCAGTCCTACAAAGAAAAGTGCCCAGATGCAGCTGAGCCCATCTGGATTCGATTTCAAACCAGAGCCTTCACTCTCAGATGTGTAATGAAAGCTCTTTTCCAAAGAGGGGCTCCTGCAGGGGGACGCGGACACCAGGGCACTGGCCTTCTAGAAGGCACCTCTAATGAGAGCTCTGTGGGGAGGGCTTGGTTTTGTTTCTGATCCCCGCTCTATCCCCAGCTCTCTGCAGACCAGGAGGGCCAGGGGCTGGGACGACCAGCCCTCCCTAAAAGATGGGGTGGCTGCAGAGGAAACCAAGTTCCCAGTTCCCAGGGTTGCAAAATCAGTGCTCGTTCTGAAGGCCCAGGCGATGGCGGCCCCATTGCATCCTGTGAATGACATTTATCAGGAAGAGCAGGTGCTGAGGGGAACTGAGTCAGTGCTAGGCTGGGCTGGTAGCCCTGCAGGGCTGGGAGCTTCAAAACTTTACCCTTCTTTTCCCAGCCCTTCCATTTTTGGAGAGAAAAGGAAACCAGGTAGAGGCTGGGGACAGGGATGTAGCTGAGTGGCACAGTGTGAGCCTGAGTTCAATCTCCAGTACCAAAAAAAAAAAAAAAAAGGAAAACAGGTAGCTGCAAGGAAGGGGCCTCCCACGAACAGCTGCTTGGATATCTGAGGAGACAGGACATGGGGAACAATAATCTAAGCCCCGTCACAGGCTCGCTGGAAAGTGGCATTTAGGAAAACAGGCTCTGGGGCTGGGATGTCACTCAGTGGTCAAGTGTTTGCCTAGGATGCCTGAGGGCCTGGGTCCCCTAACCAGCCCAGGGGCATGACAGCCCACACAGGCCTCGGTTCTGTTGGGCATGATCATTTCTATTGTCTTTGGCAGGGGAGGAGGCGGAGAGTGGGGGAGAAGAGGCCTCTCTTTGGACAGACGAGACCAGAGGTGAAGCAGGAATAACCCCCCTCCTGCCTCCCAGCGAGAAAACCTTCTCTGCAATCGGAAGCAGCCATGCAGGACTGAGCCCCTGCCCCCTAAAGCATCCTCCCGAAGCCAGGCATGGGGCCTGACAGCTCCTCCATGAACATCTGAACTCCTCAGCGGGGTAATGGACCCCCTCCTTCCCCCGGAGATGCAGCCTGAGTGGCAGGAATACCGATTCTTTGGAGAGTGGCTCCCTCTCAACTCTGTCACGCAAGAACGCTCTCTGCACCGAGCCCATTCTGCCAAGTGACTTAAAGGGATTTAAAAAAAAAAAAGGGAAGAAGAAAAAAAATCTTGGCAAAGAAAAAGGGGGTTAAAAGGCACACAGCGGCCTTTCAGAGGAGGTGGTGGCCCACAGACAAAGGGGGAAAGTTGAAAGAGGCCAAGGAAGTAGCACGAAGGGAGAGGCCACCCCCCTGGGGAGGTGTGGGCCATGCCCCTGAAGCGAGGGGCCAGAACACCCTCAAGCCCCACTCCGAGCCCCCGGGGCCACATGGGGTATCCCTGTGCACCCAGAGTGTAGGGCCCTCACTCTAGGTGGCCTAAGGAGCCAACGATGGTTCCTGGGACCTGCAGCCTCATCTGAACGGAGCCCCAAAGACAAGCACAGGATCCCCTCCTGGAGCCTCGAGTGTCCTCCACACCGCAGCGTGCCCAGGTCCGCACTCTGTTCTTCCAGCCCTCGGCCTGACGGGGCTGCAGGGCCAGGACTGTGAGTGCAGCCTAGGCCCACCGTGTCCCTTGACGTCATTGAGGACCTTGGGAGCAGCCACTCTGGTGGGGACCCTGCAGCCCAAGGGCTGGAGCAACAAGGAGGTAAGGCTGAGGGGTACTGGGGGGTGGCCGTCTAAGGCTCTCACGTGGAGGGGAAGATGGTGGGGTCCTGGCTTCTGAAGCAGGGACATCCCCCATGCAGTTTCACAAAGCAGGATGCTCACTGGCGCAGGGTCAGGCTCATGTGCTGCCAGGCAGCCCCACGTTGCTGGCCCCACCAGGGGTAGGCAGATACTGGGGTACACAGAGGTGGACTGAGTAGGCGGGGGTCCTCTCAGCACCTCTCTGCCTGGATTACTGGGCTCCCACTTCTGCCCAAAGAGGGCAGGAGTGAGACCTCACTGTGAGTCTGAGCAGGAGGTTTGGGGGCTGGACTCCTGGCCTTGGCACTGTTTGCCCTTGAACTCAAGGGAGCCCACAAGTCCTTTCCACCCCAGCCTGTTGCTTCTCTGGCCAGGAAGATCCAGAGTGGGGTGAGCTCAAGTGTTCACCCTGCTCCTGGTGAATCAGGAGCTGAAGCCCAGAGAGGGCAGGGTGTGCTCCAAGGTCACACAGAGGCTGTGAGAAGCTCCTGCTTGGGATAGGGGAGGGTTAGGGGAGGGGTATTGCCTCCGTAAACACAAATCCCAGGCAGCCCCAAGCAGGGAGCAGCCAGCAGCGCTCTGGGCAGGGCAGGGAAGCCCCGATTCATTACCAAGATGGAAAATGACACTTCTCTCGCGCTCTGCCCCAGGAGAGGGGCTGATTTATGACTGCACCAGGGCTGGGACATCCGTCAGCACGGCGCAGCGCGCATGCCGTCTGCGGGGGCATTAATAGCCATGTTATTAGCCACCGGCGTGAAAGATGCCCTGCGGATGGGCTATTTGCTGTTATTTATTATAAAGGCGTGCCAGCCGGCAGGCAGCAGGCCGTGAGGCACTGAGCCCAGCTCAGCCCCTGCCCCTCCATCCTCCCTCCTTCTCCTGGCATCCCCGCCTGCCTCCTCAGTACTTGTTCTCCTCTTTCTAGCCCAGAGAGGGACCACGGGCAATTGCTGGGCAGAGGGGAGTAGCTGCCAGAAGACCTAATGGGGAATCTGCTTGCAGGCTGTGAGGCTCCTCTGCACCCCAAAGGCAGAAAAGCAGAAGGGAAGCAACACAGCTTGGGGGGCCAGACATCTCCCAGGGCTGTGGCAGCTGGAAGGGGAAACTGCCAGGTACTGCTAGTACTAACAGGCCTGAGCCCACGGCGGGAAAGGGGGTGTGGACTTCCTGGTGCAGAAAGCAACCAGTGCTCTGCTTGAGAGGGGACAGTGCCCATCATTACACTTACAAGGCCCTGAACAAGGGCTTGAGATTCAGAGCCAAGGCCAAAGCCACTGGGCCAAGGAGGGCTGTCTGCCTCTGCCAGGCCTGTCCCTCCCCACACACAGGGCCTCATCTCCAAATCCAATCTCAGGTCTTGCAGGGTAGACACAAGAGCTGAGCAGGAAGGAGGGTGAGTCACCCACAGAAAAGCAGGGCAGCTCAGATGCTTGGAGACTGACCTGTAACGGGGCAGTGCCAGGGCTTCCTCCTGGGCTGGGATCTCATGGGCAGCTGGGAGAGAAGAGCCCTGGCAGGGAGTGCCTGGCTCTGACCACCTGTGGCATGATTCAGGGCGGCCGCTCGCCTCTTTGGAGAGTTGTGGCCACAAGCATCCAGTCAGAATGAGCTTCCTGAACTTGAGGACTGGCGGCCCGGCCTCCCCCTTCGCTCTTCCTGGCCCTGGACCCCAGGTTCTGGGCCCTCGTGTATTCGTTCAGCTGATGAGGAACGATGCCCAAGCTCCTTCTGTGCCAGGACAAACTGTCACCTGACTGAAGGAATTTATATCCTCGTGGGAGGGGCCACAAAATCATCAGGGGACCAGAAAAGTGCTGATACCTGGGGGTCCCAGTTGAAGCAGAGCCCATCTCCTACCTGCCCTCCTGGCAGGTGCCAACCCTTTATGTAGTGCATCAGTCCTCACCAGCACTGGGCTCCCTGCTCCTCTGTCTGGCTCCTCAGGGTGGCCAGGACCCTGCTGATGACTGAAGAGCCCAGCAGCACTGATACTGTGGCCCAGGCCTAATCTTGGGGACTGTCCCCAGTCCTGCTGCCCTTTCCCTCCCTCTTTCTCCTCCCTGGTCTCCCAAGAACAAAGCCCTTAGTCCCCTCTTCCACTCCCTGAAATTCCACAGGGCTTTGTTTTTTGCTTCCCCAAAGGAATTAAGTCTCATTCTTGGCAGCTTTGCTACCAACGGACATAGGCAGAAATATCAGGTAGACGAACATCTTATTAAATAATGCCGAGAGAGAAAGAAAATTACACGTGTCTCCTTTCATCGTTCTATCCCTTCCTGGCCCCAAATAGTTTATAATTAACCTCCCAAGGCACAATTTTGAAGTCCTAGTTTTTAAAGTGATTCGCAGTCTCTGAAGCTCAGGACATCCCACCGCCTGGCACTGGCGCCGCCCCGCCGGCCCACGCAGTTAGGTGAACTCGACGTGCATTTCTAGTGGATTTGCATACCTGTCTGCAATTACCATTACTGCCAGTGATAACAGGTGATGCATAATGCATGCAGCATGAAATTAGAAAAATAATTAACTTCAGGTTTTAGAAGAATCCCCAGTTCCACCCCTACCCCACACATCACAAGTTCCGGATATCGTGACTAGATGAGTTCAAGAGCAAAGTTGTTTGGAGTGACAGTGAGGCTGGCCAGTACCCATGGGAGGCAGGCTTAGACTGTCCCCAAAGCATCCACCACTGACCCACCCCAAGAAAGTGCCCAGGAGGGCATGCAGGCAGGGGCATCGCCAGGAGGAAGACTAAGTCCAGGTTCCCTACCTGCCCACAACTCACACACCCACTGCTGCCCATTACAATGCAGCAGCTCCTCTATTCCAAACACAGCTCTGCCAGGTGCTGAAAGCAACCTCCATGATCTTCATGAGGGCCCAGGCAAGGGGGTCTTTAATGGCCCCATTTTACAGATGAAGACCTGAGACCCAAGGTCACGCTGCAGCAGGGTGAGGAGCCGGACTGTGAACAGGCAGGCCCCAGCCTGATGGCTTTGTGGGTGAGGGGCTTCTAGGCCAGAGGCTCTTCCTAAGCACCAGAGTGCGGTTGACCTTCCAACAGTCCTACTTGTAGGTGAGCGTGCAGGAGTACCAGGCCAGTGGGCCAGGGATTTAGCTCAGTGGTTCTGCCGCCTGCCTTACAAGTGTTGGGCATGGTGGCTCATGAAGAGGCAGGGGGATTGCTGTGAGTTTTGAGGTTCGCTTGGGTTACATAGTGAGCTCAGGGTCAGACTGAACTACAAAGAGACCCTGTCTCAAAAAAAAAAAGCAGGCAGGTGAGAAACTGTGGGGTCCATTAATGTAAACAAAAGGTTTGCTGAGCTGAGGTGCCATCACAGAAGTGGGGGCTGCCCTGCCACAGCGGGGGTGAGTTAGGTGATGGCTGTGTGGCCTGGGGTCCTGCCAGTCTTCACCTTCCGGGGCTGATTCACTGCTTCTGTCAGGGTCCTGCCCTGCACACCTCACGCCTGCCTCAGAGTCCCTGGGGCCTGGGATGCTTAGGAAAGGCCGAAGGGAGTGCTGATAAGGGAGGCACCCACTGGAGAATGGAAACAGTAGGCGCTGGAGGACCCAGGGGTCTGTAGCAGCTACACACCTAGGCCAGGCCACCCAGGCAACCAGGTTCTGAAGGACCTGCCCCACTGGGAGTGAAGTAACTCCTGCCTCAACAGGAGACAGGGTGGAGTGGACAGTGGCCTCCACTTTTAGCTTCAAAAATTTTGTTTCGCTTGAGCACATTTATTCTTTCCTTCAGACATATCAGGGATGCAGGATGACCCTATTGGAGGCCCCCACCCCTGTGATGGGACATCGAGAGAAAAGGGCTGAGGTCAGGAGCTGTAGGGATGCAGGGGTGGTGGCTATTTCCTTGCTAGCTTCAGGAAGTGCTATGTGGTTAGACAGTGGTATTGCCAAGTTCTGTGACAGCGAGGAGGCTGCAGCTGGCATTCCCAGAAAGGGGCAAGGAGTGGGCCCAGGCTCGAGGCCACAGGGTCAGGCTCCATGAAACCACTGCAAGTTGCAAGACTTGTAAAGCCATGCAGTTCCTGGTCCCCAACAAGAGCCCGCAGGCCCCTCCATTCCCACGGCGATCCACAAGGGTGTCCCGCACCAGGCAGCTGGGGGAGCACTGCCGAGGGTGGGAAGAGAGGAGGGGAGGAGCCTCAGGATGTCTAATGGGGGTGGGGGTGCCTAGAGGAGGTAAGCCGAGGCCCTGCTCACTTATCCACATGCTAGGCTGGGGAGGCCAGACCCACTGGCAGGGCAGCCTGGCCACTGGGCCACAGAGGTCCTCTTGGACCCCAAACCTACTTTGGGGGCCCTGTGGAATGAACCTAGGCTAGACCTTCCCCGAACAAGAGCTCTGGGGCTGTGGGACCTCAGGCCCAGCCACTGACGGGAGAGAAAGTGGCAGGTCAGAGAAAGAAAAGACTCAGCCCAGAACACAGCAGGTTCCCATCAGGTAACCAGCAGCTGAGGCGACAGGGTCACAAGTCTGAGCACAGGTTAGCCAAGTTTGACAACTCCGCAATCTAATGAGATCGTGTCTCAAAATAAAAAATCTTTTAAAGGGCTGGGCACAGTGGCACACACCTGTAATCCCAGCACTTGGAAGGCTGAGACAGCCTAGGGTACAACAGTGAGTTTAAGGCCAGCCTAGACTACATAGTGAGAGACCTTGTCTCAAAAAAGCAAAGAAAAGAAAAAAAAGAAAGGCTGGGCCTACAGCTCAGTTGGAAGGCCCTGGGTTCAATTCCCAGTACCACAAGGAAAAGAGGGCCATCCAAGTTAACACAGAGGCTAGATAGGTATGCACGGGGTGTGGGGGAGGGGTACAGCCAGAGAATTACAGTAGTTTTTAAACTAGTATAGCAGGACACACAGGCTACTCTTACCAGGTGACATTCTGCATGTAAAATCACACTGAATACTCAGTTTTAAGGACAACTATAGTGATGACACATATAGGTAAGACAACTCAGCACACAGAGGACAAGTCACATGTTCAGTGTCACACCACCTAAAGTAGCTGAGGCTGGCTTGAACCCAGGCTTGTGTCTGGGAAGGGGGCAGGAGCTAATGACTGAGAATGTTCAGAATGATGTCCAGGCTACTCAGAGACAAGGGGAGTCCTGGATACCTTCCACTGTTTCTAACCCCAACCCCTCTCAGGGGTGCCAGGGAGTGGGCTGTCAGTCACAGGGCTGGCAGGTCGTAACTCACGCCACACTGAAGCCTGTAGGATCTGCACAGCAATGATAAGTGATCCCGTAAAAGATGGGTGATTTACCAGGTTTAATTTGATGGCCACATAAACTATCAAACACATAACAAGGAAATAAAAAGGCCACCAGGCACCCCGACAATTAAAAGCTCCTCTGAGCATTCGGTCTCCCTCCCCTTCTCAGTCAGCCCTGTTCCCAGCGCCAGAGGGCTCAGCCTCGGGCTGGCCTTGGGGAAGGGGTGGCGGGAGAGACACGGGCCAAGATAGATGAGCTGGCAGACGGGAACAGAAAGGCCTTGGGTCCTTGCCTCCCAAATACTTCTGTTATCCATCAAGCATCTTTGAAAGGTGCAGTTTAGACTGTGTTATGATGCTGGGCCTCTGGAGGCTGGGGACTGGCCGTGAGCTGAGCGGGCGCTGGGAACAGATGTCCATGCCAGTGTGTGGTGGCTGGCCTTGGCTTGGCCTTAACAAGTCCGGCCCCTGCTCAGGGCATGCCCCAGAACAGCTAAGGGCAGAGGCCCCTGTGTCCTTCTGCGGCGATACAGAGGTGTGTGTGTGCCCTCTGGTCAGATGCCGGGCTGGTTCAGTGGTATTCTTAGGCTCAGACCTGACCCCAGAGAACATAGCAGGCGGCCTTGCGGAGACTCAAGCCTCCCTGCTCCATATGCCTCCTTCATGAGCCACTTGAGACAGGACCTCCAGGCTCTGACCTTCATGGTCCTGCCTTTCACAGCGCAGAGAGCTGTGTAGCCCGAGCCTGGGCTGGCTGTGGCCTGGGAAGGGCCCTCGCCGCTGAGCCTCAGGGACCAAGACCTGTGAAGAGGGAGCGGGCGGGCCCTGGACTGGGGTTCTCCCTAGTGCCTGGTTCACTCCGTCCTCTGAAGGCCAGAGTGGGGCTGCACACGGCCCTGTGCTCCTTTCACATCTGTCCCCCCACAGTCTCTGAGGTGAGCCTGTGACATCCACATCTCCTTCTACTCTACTTGGATCGTGAGCAAAGCGGGCAGGAGACTCGTGGAGAGCAGCTCTGGCGGGAGGACAGGAGAGCCCTCAGCCCGGCCCATGCTCACGCCCAGGCAGGCTGGGCAAATCTACAGCCACCACCTCCCACCTTGGGATGGGAGCCAGTCTCTTCCTGCCTCAGTTTCCTCATCTACAGAATGGGTCAATGACAGTTTCTTGAAATAGTTACCAAACATTCCTTATGTGTCATTTGGTGGGCTGGGCCCAGTACTTCCAAACCTATTCTTTTATATTGTTTGCCTTTTTTCCTTTTGCAATACTAGGGATTAAACCCAGGGATAGTCTACCCCCCACACCCTTTTTTAGTCCTGGGGAGTGAACTCAGGACCTTGTGCTTGCCAAGCAGGAGTAATTATCGTTTATATTTTGAGACAGGGCCTCATGAGTTGCCCAGACTGGCCTTGAATTTGTGATCCTCCTGCCTCAGCCTTCAAGTAGCTGGGAGTATACGTGTGCACTACCACAACCCACTTCAGACAATTTTTTTTTTTTTAGTTTTTTGAGACAGAGCTCCCTTTGTAGTTCAGGTTGGCCCTGGGCTCACTATGTAGTTTAGGTCAGCCTCGAACTCAAACTCTTGGCAATCCTCCTGCCTCTGCCTCCTTAGAGGCGTGAGCCACCATGTGGCTCAGATATTCATTATTTTTTTTTTAAAGTTAAGCAGCACAGTGGTCAGTCATAAACGCTATCTTGACAGAGCAGTGTTCTGGGCCCAGGTTTTGGATAGGGCGGTCAGGGAAGGCCTTGTTAAAGGTAGTGGGAGTGAGGGGATATGGCTCACGGGCAAGCTCCAAGCAGAAGCAGCAGCACGCGCAAGGAGCCTGGGGCAGCAGCTGTGCCTGGCAGTGCAGTAAGGGAGGAGTCCCGAAGACAGGGCCACCGGGTGCTGAGGCAGCTCCCACGAGGCCTTGACAGCTAAGTGACTCTGGATGTCCAGAAAGGGAAGAAGGCCTAGAGAATGGCTGTCAAAGGCTCAGAGTCGGAGGCAAGAGAGCCAAGTAACCCTGCTGGGACCAGCTAGGGCACCAGGGGCTCGGACAGGCCTCACCGAACAAACGGCCAACAGCCAAGTCCTGGGTCAGGGGTGGCAGTTTCCAGCACACCCCAGAACCCAACACAGGGAAAGTGCTCTCTGGAGCCGCCGGGGTGGTCATGAGCCAGGGCCTGGGCTGGAGGTCGGGAGGAACCGCCAGGTGTCCTCAGTTCTAGGCCAGTCAGCACTGGCAGGAGGGGTCTGAGCGTGGAGGGTGAGCTCATCCAGCCCCCTCCTCTCAGGCCCTGACCTCCACTCTCCCCAGGAGGCAACTCACCCTCCAGTGCATGAGCTGGGGTGGCAGGAACGGGTCCTCCACCTGCCCGGGACCACCTCGTGGATCTGAGTGAGGGCCATGTGCTGGCCTAGGAAATCCAGGGCTCTGGGAAGCCTTGGAGCTGCTGGGCCCTGGGAAAGCAGGAGGGACTGAGCGCTGAGAGGTCCTTTCTGTCCTCTGGTGTCACTCATGTATCACCACACCAGAGCCACGTGGACCACAGGCCCCACCCTCAAGGACCCGCAGTTTAGTCTGGGCTTTTAAATGCCACTCATCCATCATGTGACTCACTGTCCATGAAGGGCCATGGGCTGGCAGTAGCCAAGACTCTGGTTTGTGACCCAGGCTGGCTTCTTCCTCAGCACTGTTGAGTAAGTGGCTATTGTAGTTTTCTCACCTGTTACGTGGAATGAGAAAGCACTTATCTCACATTGGCTGGAGGGTTAAATGATGCACATCTTCAGAAAGTGTTAAGCAAAACTTTTATTATAATCTGAACAACCATCTCACTAAAATGGGATCCCAGAGTTGGAATGTAACTCAGTGGTGCCGCACCTGCCTCGAAAGCACAGTGTCCTGAGTTCAATCCCTGGTACATGTGGGATGCTCAATAAAGATCTGTTAGATGGATGGGGGGACAGACAGATGCATATATGGGTAGGTGGTGCGTGGGTGGCTGGACAGGTGAGTGGACAGTGTGGGTGGATAGCTGGGAAGGTAGTGGATGCTGGTTGGATAGGTAGTTGGGTGAGTGGTAGATGCATGGATAGACCAGTGGACATGACACACAGAGCTTCCTCTGCTCCATCTGGGGCATCTGGAAGACCTGGCAGAGGAGGGGATATTTGAACTGGGTCTTGAAGGGTGAGGAGAGGGAAAGGGAAAGGAGAGGTTAGGGATGGTTGAGAAATGGAGGTGCCAGTTACCAAGCCATGATCTGAGGTGCCATGGGCTCCTTCAGTGGATGCGGGCTCCACTCTGCACTCCAGGGCTGCCCTCCCAGGCTCTGGCCTCTTTTCAGTCCAAGAGGCCATCGTATCCCACCACCGAAGCTTTTGTGGCCCCATGTTTACAGCAAACCTTTGCTGGTGGCATGAAGACACCCTCCCTACTGAGACTGAACGATAATTCCTTTTAATTGATTTTTTTTTTACCACTGTGAACATTAAAATAATATGAGAAAAATCTATGCTGCAATTTTTCTATTTGTGAAAACTGAAATTACACCTTGCAGATAATTCCCTCAGAGTACAGGCAACACCTCCCTCCTTTTGTCTCATTTCTTTAAATGCAACAAAGCTGATGTACACACACATGTATGTATCTCTGCCGTTGCTGGAAGTGTCATGGCTCGGGAGGGGAGTGGGATGCTGAACACTTTCTCACACAGCACGGCACATCGAGCTAGGAAGGGCAGCTCTGATTTGGAAGCAGCTTCTGTAAACACACGGGAAAGCAGTGCTGTTGACACCTCCCTCTTCTGTCTATAAAATGCACGACTGACGAGCAGGCGATGGTGTTTCACTCCCAGACAATGGAGCCCGCGCTGTCCACTGCTCACCAGTGACGACACTGGCAGCTCCCTCCTGGCAAGTTCAGCGACGCCCCTTTGCCGAGCTCACAGGCTTTCCAGAAGCAAGCTTTGCCTTCAGATCTGGGTGTTTGCCAGAGAGCGATGTCTATTCCCCGTTCCATTGAGGAACTGTGGCTCCGAGTCCATAAAACGTGCCCTAAATCCATCCCATCAACACTGACCAGCGCTTCTAGGATAAGCCGTAAAGACTGGCTTAGAGGTAGAGACTTGGAAGGAATAGCTCAAATCACAGCCTGCCAGGCACTAAATTCACCTCCCTGAGGCACCAAATCCCACCCAGGAAGATGGGCAAGGCTTCACTCCTGATGACATTTAACTCCGACGCATGAAGAGCCAGGTGTCACTGAGGTCTGACCTCAGTTCAGTGGCTGCTGTCCCTGACTTACCCTCATCACACCTGTCTACCTGTCTTGTACTCCTTACAGGTGCGGAGGCTCTGCGTCAGGTGGGGTCAGGCTCCCCCAGCTGTCCACCATGGTGGTGGCACACCCTGCTGCCACCGCCACCGCCACACCCACTGCGACAGTCACGGCCACCGTCGTGATGACCACGGCCACCATGGACCTGCGGGACTGGTTGTTCCTCTGCTATGGGCTCATCGCCTTCCTCACAGAGGTCATAGACAGCACCACGTGCCCCTCAGTGTGCCGCTGCGACAACGGCTTCATCTATTGCAACGACCGGGGGCTCACCTCTATCCCTACAGACATCCCCGACGATGCCACCACCCTCTACCTGCAGAACAACCAGATCAACAACGCTGGCATCCCCCAGGACCTCAAGACCAAGGTCAACGTGCAGGTCATCTACTTATACGAGAATGACCTGGACGAGTTTCCCATCAACCTGCCACGCTCCCTGCGGGAGCTGCACCTACAGGACAACAACGTGCGTACCATTGCCAGGGACTCACTGGCCCGCATCCCCCTGCTGGAAAAGCTGCACTTGGATGACAACTCCGTGTCCACCGTGAGCATCGAGGAGGATGCCTTTGCCGACAGCAAACAGCTCAAGCTGCTCTTCCTGAGCCGCAACCACCTGAGCAGCATCCCCCCGGGGCTGCCGCACACGCTGGAGGAGCTGCGGCTGGATGACAACCGCATCTCCACCATCCCCCTGCACGCCTTCAAGGGCCTGCACAGCCTGCGGCGCCTGGTGCTAGACGGCAACCTACTGGCCAACCAGCGCATTGCCGACGACACCTTCAGCCGCCTGCAGAATCTCACGGAGCTCTCACTGGTGCGCAACTCCCTGGCCGCCCCTCCCCTCAACCTGCCCAGTGCCCACCTGCAGAAGTTGTACCTGCAGGACAACATTATCAGCCACATCCCCTACAACACCCTCGCCAAGATGCGTGAGCTGGAGCGGCTGGACCTGTCCAACAACAACCTCACCACGCTGCCCCGCGGCCTGTTCGACGACCTGGGCAACCTGGCACAGCTGCTGCTCAGGAACAACCCCTGGTTCTGTGGCTGCAACCTCATGTGGCTGCGGGACTGGGTGAAGGCACGGGCGGCTGTGGTCAATGTGCGGGGCCTTATGTGCCAGGGCCCTGAGAAGGTCCGGGGCATGGCCATCAGAGACATCACCAGCGAGATGGACGAGTGCTTCGAGACAGGCTCACAGGGTGGTGCGGCCAATGCGGCTGCCAAGACCACAGCCAGCAACCACGCTGCGGCCACCACACCCCAGGGCTCCCTATTTACCCTCAAGGCCAAGAGGCCAGGGCTGCGCCTCCCCGACTCCAACATCGACTATCCCATGGCCACAGGCGATGGCGCCAAGACCCTGGTCATCCAGGTGAAGCCCCTGACAGCAGACTCCATCCGCATCACGTGGAAGGCAACCCTGCCTGCCTCTTCCTTCCGGCTCAGCTGGCTACGCCTGGGCCACAGCCCCGCAGTGGGCTCCATTACAGAGACCCTGGTGCAGGGGGACAAGACAGAGTACCTGCTCACAGCCCTGGAACCCAAGTCCACCTACATCATCTGCATGGTCACCATGGAGACTGGCAACACCTACGTGGCCGATGAGACACCTGTGTGTGCCAAGGCGGAGACGGCCGATAGCTACGGCCCCACCACCACACTCAACCAGGAGCAGAACGCCGGCTCCATAGTGGGGCTGCCCCTGGCAGGCATCATTGGTGGTGCCGTGGCTCTCGTCTTTCTCTTCTTGGTCCTGGGGGCCATCTGCTGGTACGTGCACAGGGCTGGTGAGCTGCTGTCCCGGGAGAGGGCCTACAACCGGGGCAGTAGGAAAAAGGACGACTATATGGAGTCAGGGACCAAGAAGGACAACTCTATCCTGGAGATCCGCGGCCCTGGGTTGCAAATGCTGCCCATCAACCCATACCGCGCCAAAGAGGAGTACGTGGTCCACACCATCTTCCCCTCCAATGGCAGTAGTCTCTGCAAAGGTACCCACACTATCGGCTACGGCACCACGCGGGGCTACCGGGACGGAGGAATCCCCGACATTGACTACTCCTACACATGATGCCGGCTGCCCAGCCGCCGTCCGGAGTGGCGCCCGGCTCTGCCCAGCCCACTATGACCCCAGAGAGCAAGGAAGAGGAACTCAGTCCGCAGTGACCCTCCCCGCAGTAAGCAAAGTTTGGGAAAGGTTGATGATTTGCTAGAACACAGCATTGGGGAATTAAAAACATTTTTTTTTTGTTAATGAATAGAAGGCAGGAAGGGGAAGGGGAACCCAACATTGTTGGAGACATAATTTATCCCAAATGATGCCGATCAGGGAGGGAAGAACAAAAATAATACCGAAGGAAGGGTTGGGGTGGGGATTTTCTTTTTTTTTTTTTTTCCTGAACTGGAAAGATACTACCTGTACAACGTCTGTGTACACCTTGCACTCTGCTCGAGGCCGTCACAAAAGAACTGTCAGAGAGAAGCCACCGACACGCAGGCCCCCCCAGCATCCCGCTGCCAGCTGCTCACGGGCAACGATGCGATGGAAGGTTTTCGGGCGCCTCACAAAGGAGAGAGGCGAAGAAAAGATCTTTTGCTATGGAGATATTGTCCTGAAATCTCTTCCCGGGTTCTTTCCATGCCATTTCCCTGACAGATTTGCAGAAAGAGAGAGTCTTTCACTGCATTCTTGGAACAATTAATGTAGTCAATTAAAAAGAAAAAAATCGAACTTTTTTCTCCCTGTGCCGAGCGCTCTCCCGTTCCGTGCACCATCCTCCGTAGAAGTCCGAAGGCAGCCGTAGCTTTCCCTGCTGTGTGGAGGTGCGTCTGTCTGTCTCTATGTCCTGTCTCTCAGTGCAGATGGGTAGATAGAGCCATGTACACAGTCCTTACAGCACTTCTTGGGTCAGATCTTACCATTTCCTAAGACAATAGAATTGCAAAACAATGTTGCTTTCTCCTAGAAATCATTCAGTAAGTAGCCTGTGGGTCGGGGGTGGGAGTGAGGCGGAGGGGGAGCCCTGGTCTGCTTGGGGTGTTGCTGTACCTGGAGGCAGAGGCCTGTGTGGCTTGGCAGGGTGGCTCAGGAGGGCCCATGAAGGGCGCTCAGCCGGCCAGAGCTCGGCCGCTGTCCTCTCGGACGTAGAGAAAAGCTTTCTTTTGACACCAAGGGCCCTGGCCCTTCTCCCCCCACCAGATGCAATCACTTCAACACGGTTTACTTGCGCTTCCTCCTGGATATGTAATTAGTGCAGGGACTTTTTATATACGTATATATGTGTCAGTTGATTAGACCTTTGGTTTCCATGGCTGCTCAAACAAAGCCCAGAAAAAGAAAATTTTCAGAAACTCCCAGAGAGACATCAACCCTCACACGTACACCAGTGTAGAGAACAGCTGTGCTTGCTCCTGAGAGGAGAGACCAGATCTCTTTCTAAAAATGCCAGCCTCCAAAAGGGTTCCAACAGGGGCCCTCAGAAGAGCTAAGATTTTATTTCCTCCCTCTGGAATCAATGTCGCTATCATTTATCAACTGACAGCGCAGTGTGGCGAGCCATGAGATTAAAACGATGATGAAATAATGACAGCAGATCTGGAGCCGAGGAAAGCGTGGTGCCCAGGGTTCCAATGGCGGCTGCGTCCTGTACTCGGGGAGCTGGGGTCGCCATCTGTCAATGTGTCTCTCGCCCCGCACCAGGAGAAGCCGACATCAAAGCGGAGGCACTGCTCTGAGGGCAGGAGGATGTGAAGACCTGCTCCCGACAGGGGTGTTCGCAAAGAGCCTCGCCACTCGGACCAAAGCAGAGGCAGGAAGAAGAGGCAGGGCAGCGATCACAGGGCTGCCTGTGCCTGCCCGAGCACTGTCCGCCTGCTGGACATTCAAAGAGCCAGCTGGCCCTTCGGCGAAGAGGTGGGTTGAAAGCAATGTTCCTGCCACTGCGTGCTGCTCGGGAGAAGTGGAGAGAGGCACAGGCTCCCACTGTGGCCTAGGAATTGTCACCACAAAAGGGGACCCCGGCCCTCCAGCCCCAGGACATGGCCAAGGGGCATGGACACTGTTCATTCCGAATGACCCTTTTCCCTTCTGCCCGGCTCATTTTCCCACACAATGAAGTCCAGAGAGAAACCTTCCCAAGCCTTAATGTCAGGTCTGTGTCAGTGCCGCAGCCCCGTCCTTCAAAGCTCAGAAGGGAACAGAGGGGATTCTAGGAGGAGGGTGGCACGAGCGGGGATTGGGCAGGGAGCCCAGCGCTCTGCTGTTTCTAGAGTGTGGTTCCTTCCCTCAAGGGTGCCACTCTGGCTTCAAGTTCCAGGAACGCCGGCCCAGCTCTCCCGGTGCTCCAAGGCCTGTGGCCCACACCCCCAACTCAGTACTGCCAGTAGGTTCCATCGCCTAGCTCACTCCTTTCTCATTTCTTGTCCCAGCCAGGGTCAAACTATCGCTTTGGTGGCTAGAAAGGAATTTAGGAGCTCTCGGTGGCCTGGACCCTGACAGTGGTCTGAGTGGTACACTCTCTGCCTGCAACACACACCAGGCCTAGGCCCACAAGAGCCCTGCCAACTGCCCGGGCACAGTGCCCAGGCTGAGGACCTGATTGGTCCCCTGCATGGGCTTCCTGCACTAACAAGGCTCTGCCCAGCTTATTGAAGGCTGGCAAGCCCAGGCAGTGCCCTTCCTCACAGGCGCCGGGGCTCAGTGGGACCCCTACATCCTGGGGAAGGTGAGCACTGTCCCAGCCAGAGATACCTGGGGGCCTTGGGCCCCTCTAAAAACCCTTTTCTTTTCTTTTTTTTGTGGTAATGGGCATCAAACTCAGGCCCTTGTGCTTCCAAGGTAGGCATGGTACCATTTCGGCAAAGGCCCAGCCCCCATTATCTTTTCTGCCCCTTGGCATTCCGACTTTTCCCAGGGTCCTTCCTGACAGCAAGCCCCCAAATCTGTTTCACGGTGGGCCCGAAGCCAGGTCCCCTCTAAACCTCAACCTCTCCAGTGCCCCTCCTCCAAGCTGACCTCTTAACATGGGATGGAGGAGGTGCGGACATCCACTGGCCCCACCTCTTAGAAGGGCGCACGCCAGCAGTGACACCCCAGGGTCTGTTAGAACCTCCCTTCTGTGTGCGCCAACACACCCACTCTGAAGCCCTCTGCCAGGCTGACCCTCTCGGTCTCTGACCAGCCAGAGCCACCTCATCACCCTCAGTCTGATGAGTGTATTTTGTGGCATTTAAGGCAGTTTAAAGTGGAAAAAAAAAAGGCCCACGACACTTCTCTGGTTAAGTGGTTTACCCTTTGTGGTAATTAGATGTAGCGATTGGAATCTCTTTTCTATTACATGGCAATTTTCCTTTAAATTTCCTCAGGAAAAAAAAAAAAGGAAAGAAAGAAAAGGCAAAGAAGGAGAGAGAAGGGAGCAGGGCCGTGTGTCATTTGCATTTTGAGAATGAGGCCTCTTATAAGCTCAGCTCAGGCGTGGGGCCCAACGTATGGAATGCTTAAGAGATTACTAAGAATAAAATCTATTAATTAGTCATACTCAATTCCGCAGACATGATGTGCATCAAAAGCTCCTTTTCTTCCCTTTTCTGCTTTCCCTTCCCGCGGAAGCCTCCATCTTTACAAAATGGGCTCTGTTTCCTGGCCCGCCTCCATGTAAACATGGCGCCTAGCCGCCCCCCAGGGCTGGGTGCAGGGTCTGAGGGCAGGAGCCGGGGTATTGCTCCTTCCCTGCTCTGGCTGATGCTGGCAGGGGAGGTGGCAGTCCCTGGGGAAGACGGCAGTGGCTGGGGGTGACTCTTGCTTCCTGGAAGCCTCTGTCTACCCAGAGGCCTCCTTCCCCCTTCAGCAGGCACCATCTTTCCACAAGGGTAAGAGGGAGTCAGGAAGTGTGCTTGGCTGTCAGGCCTCTGTCTGCCCATCTGCAAGGCAGGAGTACCCTGGGGTGAGCTCTAGTTTCCCCCTTCAAGAAAGCAGGGTGCTCTACAGTCTGACAGGGCCTCCCTTCCGACTCCCTAGGGTTCCAGTTGGCCAATGGCACCAAACCCGCGCCACCCTCTGCCTGAGCCTCCTCCACCACCAGCCAGGAGGGAAGGAGCAAGAGTGAGGCACACTCAGGACACCAGCCCAGCCCAGCCCCCCACAAGTGGCAGCTCAAGTCCCCAAGCCAACCCACTCCAGAAATCTGCTTCCTGCCGAGTGAGCCAGGGAGGAGCACAGAGCTCCTGAGCCTCTTGCTTATGAAAAATACAACAAGGAAAATTGGATGCGGCAGACGGGCACGACGAGGCTCTAAGGGAACCAGGGAGGAGAAAGGGCAGAAAGGCAGGGCTCAGGGAGGGTGCATCGGCCTGTACCTGCAAGGGCCGGACAATGCCACAAGAGCCAGGCAAGGCCATGGCCAGAGTGACACGCAGGTGCCCCGTGCGCCATGTCCCCTGCTCATGCTGAAATCAGTGCAGGTGAAGGTGGCTGCTGCTGCGCACTGGCTGGGTGCCAGGGTGAGCGCTAACAAGCAATTCACAGGCCCTTCCAGAATGCACAGAGAGGAGGCATTTTTTTTTTTCTTAAAGAGGGATAAAAAGGCTCAAAAATGCAAATCATTACCGTTTACAACCAAGCGAGTCTGCTAAATTGATTAGGAGAGATTAAACTCCTCAGAGGTGAAGGGAAGGGGGCTTCTTCCGTTCTATAAACCTGCCCCGAGTGGCCGTCCATGCAGGAGGGTTTGTCCAGGCCTGGCTGGGAGGGGGTGCTGTCTCGCTCCTCCCCCTGGGGAGCAGGGGTCTCTGAAGGCTGACACGGAGGCTGAGCCCTTCCTGGGGAGGAGGGCAGTATGGGCCCAGCCAGGGGCCTCGTGCCCAGGCCTCGAGGCCAGGAAGGGCTGCTGCAGCCCACATGGGGCCTCAGATACAGTTGTGACCTTCAGGTAGAGACCCTGCCCTGCCCTCCACATCCCATCTGCCTTCAGGGGTGACAAGCCCCACTTGGGTCAGTACCAGCACCTAGGCACAGTGGTGGCAGGCCTATGGCACAGCCAGCTCTTCGTTATCACTGAAAGCTCCAGAAGTTTCTCCATCACTGAGAGTGTGATATCCGTTGTGGGATCCGCTCCCTGTGGCCAGGGAAAGAGTGAGCCCAGTTGTGAAGGGAAAGTGAAGACGGATTGAGAAACTGGCTCATCAAAGGAAGCAAAGCAGTGAGGCCCCCATCACTGGGGGCATCCAAGCACTAGGTAGGGATGTGGCAGACACCTGCCTGCCTCAGCCCAGGTCTGGCCCTTTGTGAGATCCTGGCCCTTGCCTTTGCTTTTTCACACCGCCCCCCCCCCCAGGAGAAGAGGTGCGGCCACCCTCTGCCTGTTCTCCAGGGTGAGCTCAGGGAGGAAGGTGGGGCTCACAGGCTCAGCTCCACAGCCAGGCTGGCCTCCCGGGCCAGCTCCCTCCAGCCCGGTCTGGCCACGGCTGCAACTGAATACACAGGATAGCATGGACCCGTCCATCATGGCCAGCTGACAGTGCCCGAGGCACTGTTCACTCTGCGGTTTTTAAACATTTACTGATTCTTTTGAAATGTTCCAAGTAGTTGCTTGAAATATCTATATAGGCTTCTTTTTAAAAACTGACAACACCATTGCTTTTACTCCCTGCCCCATCTCTGCCATGCCCCGCCCTTGGTTCTTCCTGTGGTATTTCTCTGCTTTGGGAAATCCCGTTATCCTCATCCTATGTGGGAGAGCGGTGTGCCCAGAGATGCTGCAGCAGGGGCAGAATCCTGTCACTCGCTCTTTCCACTGGGGACACCATACCCTAGACTCTGCCCTCGACACCCTGCACTGAGGTGCCCAGCTTGTGCCACAAGGAGTGCCCCATACAGTGCCCCAGTACCTGGGCAGCCCCCCTACTTCCTACGAGGCCAGCTGTCATGGCACTGAAGCAGGCCACCCCAGTGAGTCCTTGCAGGAAGGAAGGTCTTTTTGCCACCAGCCCTCAGTCTGTTTTACAGTGATTGGGGGATGGTCACTCAGGAAGGACACCAGGTCCCCACGCTCAGTGGGCCCCACGCAATCAGCTCCTGCCTCACCAGGATCACCGGGCCCAGTGCAGCGTCTGGCGCACGGGGTGCAGTCTTTTCTTCTTCCCCAAATCATGAGCCACCACCTCCTCTTTGCCTCCTCATCCTTGCCACCTGCCTTCTGCCCACTGGGTTTCTTGCAAATGACCTGAATGTGGGCAACCAGCAGCTTCTCATCCTCTACCCACTAGGCTGGCGGCCTGGCACCAAGGGGGCTGTCTGGGCATCATGCCCTTTTGGAAGCATCCAGTTCCGCTCACGCCCACTGTGAACCTGATGGGGAGGTGCCGACTGGGCGAGATCCCGCACCCGGCTCGGCCCAAATGTGTGCCTCAGCATCCCCTCTCCAAATCTGCCTCCAGTGGGTATAGGGAGCCAGAGGACTGGAGACAGCCCGGAGGAGGGCAGAAAGGAGGATGCGGAGTGACACATGCCTTGCCTGATGTTCCCAAGTCCACGCAGCTGAGCCACCTGGAGGAACTGATCCGGACCCTCAAGAGAAGCAAACACACTGTGAACCGACAATCAGTGCGGCGGTATTCAGGCCCCTCCGGGGCAGTCAGAAAGCCAAAGGTTCTGGGCACAAAGGGGAAAGACACATCTGTGAGAGTAGCCTTAGATTCCCCCCAACCCAGCACCGCAACCTGCCAGTGGCTTCAGCTGAGAAGCCCACCCTGGCGTCTGGGGCAGTTTGGGGATGAAAGCCCTGTGTCCCCCAGCTCACAGAGGGAGGCAGCCATGGCCGTGGAGTCTTGTCTGCAACCTGAGAGGGAGAAGCGTAGAGACATTGGGAGCGAAGGCTGTGCCAGAGGCTGCGTGCTACGCAAGCTCCTCCTGCAGGGGAGGACCTCCAGGAGGACCCAGCTCTGAAAAGCACCGCACAGTGAACGCTCCGCCGGCCACCAACCAGGGTTCCCTCGCAGATGATCAAATGTAATTTGGAATCACTGGGTCTTGTGAAACACCCTGGGGTGCATGCTCAGTGTGACCCCTGCCCGGCAATCTGAGGAGGAGGAAGAGGCAGTGCAGGTCCTGGGCCAAACTACAGGGAGCGGGGTGGTTCTTCTGCCACAGCAGGTGGAATGCCAGGTCAGCTGATGCACCAGGGCATTGTGGGACATGGGTTTCCAAGCCTGTGGCCAAGGTGCCTTCTGCTGTCGGAGGGGCCCCCGTGCCAGCACCCCAGCTCCCCAACCCCCTGGCTATCCCCCGCTGCAGAATCCGGCCCAAGGGGCCATGTGGCTGTGAGCTCCTTGTTTTTTTTTCTTTTTCTCTGAAGGGCAAAGCAATCTTGGGGGCTGAATGATGGCCCTCCCCCGCTGCTTCTGCTGCCATCGGAGACCAGGCTGGCTGCCTCAGCCTGGCTCCCGGGCCAGCCGAGTGAGGCCTCAAGCCCGCCTGCCTCACTCCCAACCTCACCACCAGACTGGGGTTCTCAGAAAACCAAGTCACACAACCACCCACCATGACAACAACACAAACCAAAGTGCACTGCAGACCGCCCTTTGGCCTCCTTCTTGTAGGTGCCTTGAAACTTCACTGTTGAGATGAATGTGATTAACTACTTGGTCCAATTTTCTGTTTGTCTGTTTTCATATAAAATGTCTGAGTCCACCTGCCTTGTCCTTTCTTGAAATAAATAGAAAGATTTAACTTTTACCGTTGTCTTGACTGCTGACTCTCAGCTCGGCAGCCCAACACACATGGAACCAGGAGTCTGTGTGGTACGTGGTCTCGGTTGTCCATTCCTCCACCCTGGGGTCAGCTCTGCTGTTGGGATCCACTAGCATGGGGGTGTTGGCCAAGCAAAGTGGACACTCTGAGGTTATGAATTCTTTGGGTCACAATGGGAACCATGTGGTAGTGCATGCCTATAATCCCAGCTACTCAGGAGGTTAAGGCAGGAAAATGTTGAGTTTGAACCCAGCCTGGACAACTTACTGAGACCTTGCCTTTTAAAATTTAAAAAAGGCAACCTGGGCTACATAGGAAATTCAAGGCTAGCCTGGACTACATAGTGAGATTCCGAGTAGAAAAATAATAATAATAATAATAATAATTAATAATAAAGGGCTGAGAGTATAGTTCATGATAGAGTGCTTACCCACATTCTCAAAGCCCTAGGTTCAATCTCCAGTACCGCAAAAAGAAAAAGAAAGAAAGAAGACAGAGAGAAAGAAAGAGAAAGACAGAGAGAGAGTAGGCACTGGGCATGGTGGTGTACACATGTAATCCCAGCATTCTGTGGGCAAGAGGATTGCAAATCCAAGCCCAGCCTGGGCAATCTGGCAACCTACAGAAACTATCTTCAAATCTAAAACATTTTTTAAAGCAATGGGAATATACTTTGGCTCATAGTCTCTGGGTTCAACCCTCAGTACTGCTGACCCCAGAGAGGTTGTAAACCAGCCATGCAGGGCAGACCGGCAGCTAGAAGCAGACTCAGAGGGTCTCCACACGGAGATGTACGAATTAAAAGCTAAGGATTATCCCGTAAGAGGCTCTGGCAACCATATGGGCATCCAGATAAGAGAACCGCGCAAGCATCTGGGGACATGTGCTTATTCTCCTGCTCCAAAGAACATCTGCCTGGGTTTTCCTTCCTCGATGGCCCGCTGTCCCCCGGACATGCCTGCTGTGCTCACAATTCTCGTAGCCTTATCTGTGTATCTCATATCCCAAAAGGAGAAGAGGACAAAAAATTATTTCCCATGAGAACAATAGCTGTTTCTGCTAAATTTAACACGAAAAAAAGAACTCGTTCCTTCCATCTGCTGGGGCAGGAGCCAACCACGACCACAAGAGGCCACTCCAAAGAGTGGCATGCTGAGTGACCAGGTGACCACTAGAGGAAAGCCGATTCTGTTTACCCGACTTCTCTGAAGGGGAGGCTCAGTGGCTGCCCGCTCTTCCTCACCCCTACAGTAGCCGAGGGATCTTTCTGCAGCAACGCCAGCCAGTCAGGAGGCAGTGGCCAAGGACCTACTATGTACTAGGGCAAGGAGGGCACACTGAGAGGGAGGCAGGGCTTGGCACGGGAGACAGAGGGTGTCTGGAGCCAGGTCTGCACAGGGATATTTCCCTGATGAGGACTCAGAGGTTAAGGGAGAGGTCTGGCAGGCGCCAGCCCAGCCTCTGCCCACACTATAAGCAATTCCCCGGCCACATCTCTGGCCTACAGTTTCTCAGCATAAGCCCCCTGGAAGGTTCAACTCAGGCTTGTCTCCATCTGACGTACACTGCCCCAGCGATTCTCCCCTGTGCAGGTAACCAGCTCCAGCACCCGGCTGGGACCCAGCAAGCAGCTCCCCCCTCATACCCACAGGCATAGCACGCACCCAGGGACCCACATACACAGGAAGTACAAGTCAACACACAGGCCAGCCACCCGCCCTGCTGGTGGACGTGGGGCACAAGGAGGACTTTCTGAGCATGTCGGGCCTTGGCAATCCCAGCCTCCCAGCAGTTGCGCAGCCTTCTCGCACCTCCCACAGGGCTGCTTCTGCCCCAGCATTCCTCCCCTCCACAAAGCTCCTCCTCCAAGCAGCTCCTAAAGCCAGGGAAGAAGGGCTGGTTCCTCAACTCCGAGGCACAGAGGTTCTGCATAGAAGGTGTTCGTGGTCACCTGCCGCTGGGAAGCCCCGGGTCATGTCACTGTTCTCCTGGATGGCTTGCTGGGCAAGGCCTGGCACCCCTCAGACCTAGGCTGGACCCACAGACCACCCCATTTACTGCTCCTCATCCCCCTACGCCTCAGGTTCCACCTCCGACAGGCATGTCCCCATTGCTGCTGGAGAGCCCTGTGGGGGACCTGAGCCCTCAGAAACATCACTGCTACCACTTGTACCTCTGAGATGTGTCAACTGTGCCACCACGTACTGAGAGCTCCAGAGCAGGCAGGAGGGCTGGGTTCCAGAGAGAGCACAGCCCTCCACCCTGGCACACCCTGCTGTTCCTAGTGGAATACTCCCAGGTGATGGGCTAGCTGGTGTTCACGCGGGAGCCCCAGGGTCAGAGCAGTGCAGTGACATCCCCCGGGCCTGCACAAGGGTCAGGCACTGTACAGAGCCGGGCCCATCCCAAACACACCAGCACACCCTTCACAGCCTGCTCAAGGGTACCTGGAGCCTAATGTGTCTGGAAAACTGGGGCGAGTGAGCAGGGTAGGTTTTAGCAAGTACCCCAGCATGGAGGCCTGACCAGGATGGCCACACAGGAGGACCGCAAGGCCCATGGGGTCAGTTCTAGGACCCAGGTTCAAATCAGCAGAAGAAAGGACATCCAAATGCACCAAGCCTGACCTGAAGAGGAGGGGCTAAAGGGAAGGACGGGCAGAGCTGGTGGGTTCCCACAGGACGGGGGTCTGGGCAGTGCAGGGGGCTCACTGACCCTCAAGAGCCTTGCCATCTCCTTGTTTCTCATTACGTGGATGCCACGTGATGGAGCAGCCCCTGCAATGCCTAGACTTACCCTGCTGCAGACCCTGCTACGCCTGAACCAGGCAAGCAGAAGTCCCAGGACCTGCCTATCACTGAGGTTAAGGTTGGGGATGGGGCGAGACCCCTGACGGCCAAGGAACACGAAGGACCCAGAGCACCTGCTTCATCAGACTCAGGACCAAAGGTCCAGGCCAAATGGGAGAAAGAGTGGGTGTGTCCGCTTCCCAGGAAGGGTGTCTGGCTTCACTAAGCATCCTCGACATATGGCACCTAAACTCAGGACAGGTCAGTACCTCAGGTCACACCTCTCCTTTTAAGCTCTATAGCTGATTCTGAGCATCTGTTTAAGAAGGTCCTGGCCAGGTCCAAGGCCACCCGCCCAGCCCTGCAATTCTGACTGGGGAGGTCTGGGTGGCATTGACTTGTCCACTTTCAGGAGCCCCGAGTAAAGCTAGACCCCTAAGGCCGCACACCTGCTGTTTTCCCTGCCCTCCCCCACCCACGTCATCTTTCAGCGCCTCGCCAGCTCCACATCTACGTCCGACCCTGATGAGGGACCCTCTCTTCCTACGGCAAAGTAAACAGGCTCTCTGAGCGCTGACTGACAGTGCAGATGAAACCCTGAGCTCCCCCCTCGCAGATTTACAGGGGAAGTGAAATCTTATTTGCACCGCTGCCAAGCCTGGGCTGAGATGAAATTATGCCTCGAGAAGAGACCCGGCTGCACCTCGAGGAAGCAACTGCATCCGAGATGGGCTTATTAAAAGCCACAGTGGCCACATTTCAACCTGTTTCAGGTGTTAAGTAATTTACTGTCACCCAGAATTCAGTGGCAGGTTTTTATCATTTTTATTTCTCCAGTGCAGACAAATGCCCCCAGAGGTCCCTGCGCAGGTCCCAGTCGGTGCTGAGGAGGGGCCTGGGGCGAGGGTGGGCCACGGTGGAAACAGGTGCCCAGGCCTCCCAGGGTCACACCAGGCCTGGCCAAAGTGATAGGGAGGCCAGAATCTAAAACTCTTACTCTACCCACACCCTGGGGGGTTTAATAGTTCCCAAAGACCTTTGGGACATTTTCTAAAGGGTACAGAGCATTACCTCTACGAGGGCGGAGACTCTGGTCTCAGGGCCTGATCAACAACCACACAATAAGTCTTAACTTTGGGTTGGGGATGTAGCTCAGTGTGGAGGTCCTGGGTTTAATCCCCAGCACTGCAGGAAGACAGAGAGAAGGGGAGAAAGGAAAAGAAGAAAGAGAGGAAGGGAGATCTTTTACACTCTTCATTGACTGAGTCAGGAGTAGTTTCATGCCAGCTTGGACTACACAGCAAGTCTGAAGCCAACCCGGACTACTCAGCATCTGCTAAAATCATAAGGCAGCAAGCATGCCTGTGATCCCAGCTAAGCAGGACGCTGAGGCAGGAGGATCACAAGTTTGAACCCAGCCTGGGCAACTTAGGGAGACCCAGTCTCACACTTAAAACTGAAAAGAGGATGGGGATGAGGATAAGTGGCAGACCCCCAGCATTGAAAAGCAGTAGTAGTAGTGATCATCATGGTCATAATTTTTAAAAATAAGCCTTTTTTGAGCAACTGCTACGTGCTGGCCTTGATCAAGCAGGGAACACAGCAGCCAGGAGGACTCTAGGACTCTTGCTCCACGAACTCACGTTCCACCAGTGAGTCCAATTAAAGTCTCTGAGGCAAATAAGCTCTTGACAGTGGAGACCAAGAGGGGAGAGGCAGGGAGGGAGAGCCTAGCACTCCTACCTGCCCCCATCCCGTGGCCCTGCTTACAGGAACCTCCCCATGTCGTGGCCAGGTGGTGCGAGACCCCACCCCCTTACTGCTCTGGAAAACATCCAATCCTGTCTTTTCCCTTCCCTGGAACCCTCGGGGAACACACAGCTCAGAACCAGGGAGCCTCCAGTCTGGGCCACAGCTCGGGAGCAGCCCGAGCCCCTTCCTCAGCGGTGCCAGGTAGAGGTCAGCCGATGTCTGCCGCTTTGGAGGGGATTAAGCCTATTATGGCGGCTTCAGGAGTTTATCTGACGCCCTTTCCAATGCCCCCTTTCCCTACCTGATTTCAAATACTCCAGGAAGACCAAGGGGAATCTTCAAAGTTTAGGCTGAGCCAAGAGCAGAAATTCTTTAATTAGCTTTCTCTTGGATTGGGGCCCTGGCAAATGGATTAGGCATGGTGAGGGGCAGAGGAGGGGATCGCAGTCCTCTTTAAAGTGGAGATTACAAGCTGGAGGTGAAAGACTGCAGGGCAGTCTCCAGAGACCGTCGGTCACCTGAGCAGGCCCTCCCCAGTTGGTGGCTTCAGGGAGGCCAGCAGATGGAACCTGCCACCGGGAAGCTCCAGAGATGTGCTCCGTTGAGCCCACGGTCTCAGAAAGCTGGCGAGGAGAGATGCCTGGCACAGCCCAAGCTGCGCACTTGGGTCTCCTAATGAATGTGCTTCTTCCCCGTGTGACTGTCCAGAGTTGTAACTTCATAATTAGGGGGGATTTCCTAAAGGGGCGCCCATCTGTGAGAGGCAAGGCAGCAGGATCTGACGGTGCCAGGCGCCAGGCATCTGTCACCACGTTACATCCGCACAGCAGGGTGGCACCATAGGCCTCCTGTTCCCATTTCAAAACAAGCAAACCAAGGCCTGGACCTGAGCAGCTGGCACCAGGCCACGTGACACCGGAACTAGGCCTCCAGGATCCTCCAGCTGCCTGGGTCCTGGTCCCATGGGAAGTATGCACCTCACCCTGTGCATCACCTATGCGTAACCCAAGGCCCATGCGGGTGAGTACCGACCAGAGGCAGGGGCCGTGTTGTTACCACTTCTTGTCCTCCTCACACAAGAAGGAAGGCGGCACCCACCTCAGCCTGGGCCAGCAGTGGGCTAGAGAGGGCGAGCGCGAGGTGGGGGGACAGGCCAGGCCAGGCTGGAGTCTTAAAAAGACAGGGACAGAGCAAGCAGAGAGAGGAGACTGCGGGGGACCCCAGAGAGGACCTCCAGGTGGTGTTGCTGTAGGCCTGGCTTCCCGCTGACTGGTCCTGCAGGGTAGGGCGCCGAGGGAGTGGGCGGAGGGCAAGCCAAGGACACAGACAACCAGATTCCCCGGACTGTGGCTGTTTGAAGCGTGACTTGTGCTCTCCCCTCAAGCTCTGCATCAAAGACAGCTCCACTGGGGTCCGGCCACACTGGGCTCTGCAGATAAGGGCTGCCAGGCTGGGCTGGCAGAGAAAGGTATCCAGTGTCTCTGCCCTGGGACAGCAGCCTGGCTTCGTGGGGCAGGCTGCCTTGGAACCGGTCTGGAGGCTCACCTGGCTTCTGACCCCAATGCTCCACACAGGCCACACACTCCCCACAGCTGGGCTGTCCCACAAGACTGTGCAGCACCGTGGGCCTCCAGCTGCAAGGGCCAGGGGTCCAGTGGTCCCCTGTGCAGCCCAGCAGCACCCAGGAGGGCCACCTAACCTGGAGGCTCCTGGAGAAGGTGGCCGCAGTCAGCAGAGAGTGGAGGGAAGTGTGCTCCCAGCAGGGGGACTGTCTGAGCAGAAGTCAGCTAAGAGAGAATGTGCGATCAGAAACCCAAGACTGCAGGAGGCAGGAGAGGCACTGAGGAAGGGCGACAACTGCCAGGCAAGACCTTCCCACAGCAAGGGTGCCAAGGTGGCGAGAGAAGCCATGGTGAGAGCTGGAGCTGCCCACCTGGTCCCAGGTCTGGATCCTATGAACATCACCCCATCCCATAAGCCCAAGCCAGGCAGTGTTGCCTGGCACCAGCCAGGAGGTTGCAGAGCTAAAACTGGAAGTTGCTTCTGCCCCACTGAGGCCCAGAAAGACCCAGGCCACCAGGCCACAGCCAAGAAAGTGTGAGGACTCTGCTGAGGGAGCCAGGGCTGGGGTGCGTGGCAGCAAATGCCAGGCAACACTGCAATGGCCAGCACAGCGTGGGAGGCACAGGACACAGAGGGGCAGCAGTGACCTATTTCTCAGGAGATCTATTTATGTTCTGATGTAAGCAAGCATTTCCAAGCACCTACTATGTGCCAGGATAGGGCCTGTCCCCCACGGACGCATTGCACTTACATGTATCAGTACTTACAGCAGCTGCCTCCCTGCCGGGTAAAGAATGATGCCCCTTATTTCAATTAGCCTTTTCTTGATTACTGGCGAAGTCCTGTCTCTCTTCACTTGTTTACTGGCCATTTGTTTTCCTCCTACCGGGAATTGCCTGTCCATATGTCCCACCCATTTCTCTTGTTGATTTGTAGGAGCTCTTCGTATCTTCAGAGAAGTGTAGAGAAGAGGCCTTCTCCTGGGGCCTTCAGGGCCTCCCTAGAGAGTCCTTGGTCCCAGAGAAGGGAGGAGATGTGGGTGGGTTGGGGGTCCCCCCCATCTCTTTGCCCCCCTCCTGGCTCCCACAGGCCAAGTGTGGTGGAGATGAAGGTCTTCTGCAGGTGGAAGCCCCTGCCAGGCATGCACCTGCCTGGCAAAACCCAGAGGGCCTATTCTTCTCCTATACTGAGAAGCTGCACTGCCAGTGGCTGGCAGGGCGCTCTGGTTGGCACCAAAGGGGAGCTGGCTGGCACAGGCAGCATCAAGGAGGAAGACCCGTCTAGAGAGAGGTCCGTGTGACAAAAGGCGCATGTCCTGAAGTCTCAGAGCCGCCTTCCAACCAGAACTCGGCAAACCTCCACCCCAACCCATCCTTGACATTCCCGGACACATCTCCCTGCTCCCTACCTGCTGTAACAGGCCCCGTCAGCCAGGTGCTGCTGCCCCTTGCTCATAATCCCAGTACTCCGGAGGCGGAGGCAAGAGGTTCACTGACTTAGAGGCCAACCTGGGCTGTACAGTGAGTGCAAGGCCACCCTGGACTACAATGAGACCCTGTCCCCAAAACCAAGACCAAAATAAAACAAAAACCAGTCCCTGAAGAGTGACCCTGGCAGGCCAGGGATGTATCTCAGTGGCACTGTGCCTGGTGCCAAGCTCCACAGTCCTGAATTAGATTCCTGGTACAAAAAGACAAAAAAGGGTGATCCTGGCCTAGAGGAGTCACAAGTGAGCCTCCCTCCTTGCCTTTGACCTCTTGACCTTTCCCAGACAAGCCATCCCTGCAGTTTATTCCCCTGCAGTGCTCCTCATATTTCAGCAAACAACAAAGGCTATAAAACTCATTTCCAAAATCTATCTGGGCAATAACATTTAGGGAGACAAGGGAAAATAAAGCCCCTACTTCAGGGAGTAATGACTGCCGGCAGTCCTCAGGGGCTCTTTCTACAGCTGGGATGGCTCACAGGCCAGGCTGCAGACTTGTCTGCCTGCAGCAGGTGCTGAATGGCTGCCCAGCACATGTTGCCAGGGCCACGCAGCCAGAGAGACGCAAACTGCCTGCTTACCCTCTGCCCTGTCTCTCTGTCCACACACTGCAGCTCCATGAGACTCAGGGAAAGCTCCCTAGCATCCTGTGCCCACCCCTCATGCATCCCTGTCCCCTGGAAGGATCCCTGGACCGGGCTTAGGTCACTGCCCTGGCACTGGCCAAGGTCAGCCCTGCAGCAGCCAGCAGGAGGCCACCCATGCTGAGGCCAGCCCAGGGGTATCCTGGCCAGCCCAGCTGCCCTCCCACTCTTGGCTACTCTTGGGTGAGCCCTCCAAGGAGGTCAAAACTCCAAAACTTCACAGGGAGTCACCCAAAGAGGTGGGATCCTAGGGGCCTGGATTGCTCAGCTCTCCCCCACGCTCTCAAACATGCCCCCGCCATGTTCCCTGGGCGCCTGCTCCCCTCATCCACTCATGCACCCTCCCTGTGCTCATTCATCCACATGGCAAGACAGTGAAAAGGTCCGGGTTCAAGCTTCCTAGGTCCCAGACAAGTCACTGAATGTCCCCACACCACGGCTTCCCAACCAGAAGAGCACCAATGGTAACAGCCACCTCCCAAGTCACTGAGTGGTGATTATCTGGCCCAGAGTTGCTGAAGGAGTCTGAGACCACTTTTTGCAGCTGGAGGGCAGAGGCCAGGCCCCACGTGAGGGCCAAGGCCAGAGAGGAAGCCCCTAACGACCCCAGAAGCTCCTTCCAGGAAAAGATGAATCAGTCAGGAGACAAGTGGACATCCAGGACTAAAAATCTCCTCTTCAGAGCAGCTCCACTGTGCAACCGATAAAGGGCTGGGGCTGGGGGTCCCCACAACAGTGTAGGGGCACCGGATGGCTCCCAGGACCCCCGGCTCATTCATCCTCCTCTTCCAGAATTGAAACTTATCCTGGGGGTTGGGGATTTAGCTCAGTGGTTCCAGCGCTTGCCTTGCAAGTACAAGGGCCTGGATTCAATCTGGGTAACCACATACAACAATGCTGGGCGTGGTGACCCACGACAACCAGCAATCAGTAACACATACCACAATGCTAAGCATGGTGGCTCACACCTGTAATCCCAGCACTCAGGAGACAGAAGCAGGAGGATTTCTGTGAGTTTTAGGCTTGCCTGAGCTCAGAGCCAGCCCGAACTACAAAAGTGAGAAGTCTCAAAAAACAACAACAAAAAAAGTCATCCTGATATAGAATTAGCCACCAGCTCAACTGAAGAAAGGTAAAGAAGAGAGACAAATGGGGATCTTCCACTCAGGGATCCACCTGCACGGGAGCCTGGCAGAGCCTGGTAGGGGTGGCAGGGTGGGGACAGAGCAGAGGGCTCCATGGGGCTCAGTGTGGCTGAGGGCTGAGGGGCAGCATTTGCAGGGAGAGCCTTCGGGCAGCCTCTGGAATTTATGCAGCTGCCTGTGTGATTCCTAAGGCGAGACGAATCTCCAGGCCGCTTTTCTCAGCAGGAACAAGTCTTTCCCTCAAATCGATGGTGACACATTTTTAAACTTCCATATTAAGGAGGGAAAGATTTTCCTGGCCCCCTGGGGGTAACCCTTATTAGTCACAGGCTCCTGTTTAAGAAATCGAAGCCTCAGACAGTGGGCCTGGGCATAGCCAGAGGCCAGAGGCCAGGCCGCACCAAGGATGCCACCCCGAGGATGGGGAGCGGCAGACGGGAGGCAGAGGGAAGCCATGACAGGGGCAGGGGGCACACTTCCAGAGTGAGGCTGGTGGGGGTGTCTCTGGAATGAGGGATAAACCATCTGTGAAGGAAAGAGCTGGGCTTGGACCCCCAACACTGTGAAAAAGAAGAATTAGGAAGGGGCCTAGAGCAGAAGAGGGAGGAGGCAGAGAGAAGAAAGAACAAGGGCATCAATCTGACTTCCAAGGTTGGAGTTATCAAATGTAAAATTCTGTTCCCTTTCGGTAATGACTGGCAGGGAGCCCCAGCAGCATCTCCTATCAAGGCACAATAGACTTGCTCAGCCTAATGCTGAGGTTCCCTCTGGCCTCGGGCCAGGATATGGCGCCAGCACCCAAGCTGCCCCGAGCAGCCACCAAGAGCATATACTCCGAGGGTAGCAGAATCTGTGGTCTCTGGTGGGGCAGATGCCAGTAACAAGTGGCAAGTGACAGAGGCCATCCAGCCCCGACCGGGAACTGGCCGGAGGTGGTGGTCTGGAAAGCCGCTGAGCACAGCGCCTGAGGGTTCCAGGTAGGGTGCCCGTTAGACTGCACTCCAGGGTTAGGGTGCCACTGCGCCACATCCCTGCCCTAACTTGGTTCTTTTGTTTTCACGGTTCCTGGTTTTACTGTACTTACTCTTCAGTGAGAATCAGCAGGTTAAACACTCTTTAAAAATCAATCCCTGCTCACACACCCACTTCCTCGGTAACAGCAGTCACTGTTCATTAAGTCCCTTCCAGAGTAGGGCTGGAAGCCACCTGTCTCACGTTCACCACCTTCTACGGAGCCATGCTCTGCGGTGGAGAGGTACGGAAACCGTGGCGTGGGAATAAGGTGTGTCCTGGTCAAGGACACTAGGGCTTGTAGGGGGTCACGGCAAGACTTGCACCCAAGGCGCTCTCTGAGCTACACATGCCCTCCTGCCCTTGGGGCCTCAGGCCCTGGGGGTTACTCTGGGCACCAAGAGCTGCAGGTACCTTTGAAGGCAGCCAGGTGACCCGCCCAGGACGCCGCCCAGTCCCTCTACCTGGCCCACCTCTCCCAGGGGAAGTTCCCAAGGGCTGCCAGGCAGGATTTAGCCCCTTTGACAGTAGACATGCTGCAAAGCTCCCATCACAAATGTCAATTCTGGGCCATTTGCTCGGTAGATTTTCGTGTTCCTGTTTCTCCTCCACATCCGCAGCAAGGTAGCTCTTGCTTTTCAAAAGGGATATAGCGTTTGATGATGTTTAAACCGTACGTGAAATACAGCCAGGCGGTAATAATAAAACAGCCTCGAGTCCTGCTGGCAGGGAATGGCTGGCAGCCCGCTCGGCCGGCTCTTCCCACCCGTGGCCACCGCTCGCTCCCATTTTTATGGCAATTACAATGTCTGAGAAGAGGAGGAGGCAGCATGGAGAGGAGAGAGGGAGCCCGCTGTGCTGGAGCCACTTGCTGCAGCTGTGGGGGCGCCAGCCCCACGTCCTGTGTCCTGCAGGGATGGCCAGGGCCCAGAACACCTCCCCTTGGCCCTGCCTCTGCCCACCTCTCATGCCAGCCAGAACCAGCACTGCACCCAGCCACCGTCCCCCAGGGCTTCCGCCTCCTGTCACCCCACATGGGTATAAATAGCTTGTTCCCTCCCCTGGGCATCCCCAGACAGCCCAGCCCCAGAGCAACCTGCTTCTACCTGAGGGTCCCCGGCCCTGGTGAGTCACCAGCTCCTGTACTTCGTGTTATCCTGGGCACCTGCTGCGCAAGCACTGGGCTGCCCCTAACACGAGGGGTACCTCAGTGGCACCAGCCAGGCCCACAGTGAGGCCTACGTCACCTCCGCCCCTGCCCTCGAGGGGCTTGTGGGCTGGAAGGATACAAAGTGAGCCTCGCTGTGCAGGCTCTACAGGTGGAAAGTCATCACTCCCTCTTAAACCCCCGGCACACCGGTGGACACTGAGGCCAGGGGAGGAAGGGCTTGCCCAGCTCAGTCTGCCTCGTGGACAGCCACCAGAGTCCTGCCCCGTGTGCCTCCCGGGCACTCTCCAGCCAGCCCCTGCCTTGGCCCCTCAGGACTCCTGCACCCTTTGGATAGGCGATAAATGGAGCCTGCAGAGAAGGCACCGCAATGACGCTTTCCACAGAGAGCGCTGAGCACAGCTGCCACTGGGGCCTTTATTTAGTTTGCAAAACAAACAAAAGGCCCAGAGGTGACCTTCTAAACCAGGGTAGACCCGGGGTAGGGGGTGGGGGTGGGGGGTGGCTCAGGAGGTCTGGATCTCAGCAGGTGCAGCCAGGCTGACAGGGAGACTTTCGGGTGTCACATGGCTTCCCCAAGGCCACCCCCTGCCTGGCCCACCGCCCACCCGGTGACCAGAAACCCTTCTCAGAGCAACAAGCAGCCCCAGCCTGCCTGTCCTGCCCCCTGGTGGTCAAAGCCTGGCGGTTGGGTAGGATCAGAAAGAGTCGTCCCCACACCCAGGCGCAGCCTAGCAGGTGGCTCAGCTCCCCACAGAGAAAACAGAAAGGAGGCACCACCCCCATCCTCACCTCAAGCAAGTGTGAGTACACAGCAGCCAGTGGCCGCCTCGGGGCCTGTGCAGTCTTGTGCAGCAAGAACCAGTGCAGTCCCTCCCAGCGTCAGCTCTGCGCTTGGCGCCCATCACCCCGAATGTGACACGAATCATCATCTCCTTTCAGACACAACTCGGGGTGGTGGCTGTGCCTCTGCCCTACTGAGAAAAACATGCAGCTCAGAGAGGTTAAGTGATTCGAACAAGGGTGCAGAGCAGGTACGCAGTGGCACTGGGGCTTGTTCCACCTCAGAGACCCCCATCAATGTGTGGGAGGGGAGGAGCCAGGGCTCGCTACTGTGTCGGTGTGCCTGACGCCCGGACTCAGGCAGTGTGCGGTCGGGGCTGTAGTGGAGCTGCTGTGAGGATTTAACTCACTGTACCAGGGACACTGCTGTTGCCCAGAGCTGGTGCTGAGGAGGGAGAGGACGCTGCGTCTGGCAAGGGCTCCTTCATCTCCCCATGCTAACCAGGTGGCAGCCACACAGGAGTCCAGAGCCACGGGTGCCCTGCGCCCACCTCCGGCAGGTCGTTCCGTTCCAGGAGAGCAAGCCCAGGGCTGCAGCTCCAGCCCTTTCCACGCTCGGCCAGTTTAATGGTGCCCATTAATTTCCAAACACACACGTTTCCACGAGCTCTGGCCTCCTTGGCTCAGCGCTCGGGACAGCACGTCGGGGACACAGGCAGGTGCACAGGTGCAGAGCAAGGCCAGCCAGCCTCAAGGTCAGGAGGGGCTGGACAGAGCAGCTCAGGACACCCAGCATGGGCAGGATCCAGAAGTCAGTCCACGGGGATCTGACCGCAAAGAAAGGGCTAAGGGGAGAGGGCTACGGCCGAGTCAGGAGGCCTGGCAAAACCCTGCTGGCCACTCCTTGCTGTGTGACCCTGAGCAGGTGACCACCCTCTCTGGGCCTCAGATGACACACCTGGAAATGCTATAAAGACAAGCCTTGTCCCGTTGGGTCTTGCAAAGAGGGGAGGAGAGATTGTTATAAACATCTCCCACTACCCTCATCCATGAAATCAGTCACTCCATCTGGCCCTGAGGTACGAGAAGGGGACTGGGCTGGGGCAAAAAGAAAGACCCCAGACCAGGTCACTGCTGGTTCATGCTGTCCTTCCTGCCATCCAACCAACTCTCAAAGGCATTTGATTACTCATTCATTCAACAAACACCTACTGAGACCCAGGACAGTTCTGGGCCCCGGGTCCAGAAGCCTCCCTCACGTTACTCCAGGAAATGACACAAAGGTCTGGCAGATGAACAAACAACCTGACAGAAGACCTTGGGGCAGAAGGACTTTCGGGGGCCCTTCCGTGTTCCACCCACCAGCCGCAACTCAGCTCACTGGACCAGGCCCGGGAGGGAATCTCAATAATTCAGAAGGGATCCATCATTTATGAATTTATATAACCACAGCTCGACCTTGTGGGAATGAGCCACCCTGCTGCTACAGCGCTGGAAACAGGTCCCTGAGGAAGCTATCTGTTCTGGGCAAAAAGGGGATGCCTGGGCCCTGTCCCCCACTGGCCTTCCCACAGAGGAAGCGGTGCAAAAGCCAAGCTGGCCATGTCCCCTTTAAAGCTTCCAAAGACACAAGTTCAATTCCTAATACTGCCTTTCACCAGCACAGTGGCCTGAGGTGGCCTCAGTTTCCTCATCTGTAAAATGGGGGACACATTAGTGTCTGTGCCAGAAAGCAGGTGACACATACGCAGTGGGGACAGCCCCACGGGGAGGAAGCACCCTAGAACAGGTTGCAGGTGACAGGCAGCTCTCAGCCAGGGCAAGAGCTCAGTGTGGACACAGAAGACCAGGCAGCTGGAGCCCCTGCCAGGGCTCCACAAAGCCAGTGACCGAGACCAAACCTAGACGCTACCCACCCACCTCAGGCTACCTAGCAGCAAGGGCACAGGATGACAAGCCTACTTGGGGACCACATTTCAGCGAGAGAAAGGGGCATGAAGAGGAGGTCTTCCCATCCCACCCCCAGAATGGTGTCCTGGGCCTGGAGCCTGGCACACCACCTGTCCTGGCTCTCCCACCGCTTAGCTGCTCATGTTTCCGAGCTACTACTGGCCCAGCGTGGCTACTGTTACAGTGCAGGAGATGGGGCACAGGGTATGTGTTAGCAGAGCCTAGAGCTGGAGAGGTCCCCAATGCCTGGGCACCCCCATCCTTAGCACGTGTGCTCCCCACGCCCACTGGCTTCCTGCCTGCAGCTCGAGTGAAATGAGAGCCCGAGTCTGATCAAGTCCGGAACAACACAGCCCCAACCCTCCTGAGCTCTCCGCACTGTCCTGTCCACCCCACTCCTGGCCAGCACATGCTCTCCTCCCCTTGAGGGCCTTGCCCAACTTCCAACCCAAGTCCTGGTTAACCTAACCCAGCACCCTCCTCCATGCTACCGCCGCCAACTGCCTCCAGCCCCGAAGCAGGACTCTCCTCCTTTCGGCACTTTGCTTCTTTCCATTCATCTGCAGCCCTCGCCTGTGATTAGAGATGGTGCTGCATCATCCCAGGGCAGACCTACGCCCACCTCTTCTGATGCACAATCTACCTATCCACCGAGAAAGTCTGCTGAGTGCACCGAAGCCCCAAGTCCCTGTCCTGCCTCAGTCACCTGGGAGGTGGGGCCTCTCACCTCCTCAGAATGATCACTGAAAGGCAGCAACTGCACCTGCCATGGGCACTGTGAGATGGCCCCACGGACATCTGAGCGCGGATGGACCCAGCACATGGCACCTGGTGTCCCCAGAGTGGGAGGGGCACCAGGCCAGGGTCGTGGGATCTCTAGTAACAGGCCGGTCCGCCTGGCCCAGGTGGCACGGAGTCCCGAGCACACTGGCCCCACAGACAGTGGCTCCAGGCACCGCCCCGCCACTGCGCAGAGGCTTTGCTGCTGCGGTGGCCCGCAAGCCTCAGCAAACACATTTAAATCTGAAGTGACAGATAAAGCGATTTACCGCGACAGTTTAGCGTCAGATCACTTCCCACCAGGCAGTCGCGTCCCTGCGGCCCCTGCTTGCTAGTCCATCAAGGCGGTCTCTAAATCACTGACTCCAGCAGTGGCCAGGGACAGCTGGGAGGAGGGCGGGGCTGCTCTCTCTGCCCGGCAGCCTGGCCTGCTCCACTGCCCCCAGCAGCTTGCAGGGACAGGCCAGGGTCTCCAAAGGGGATGGGGGACAAGGATAAGCGTCAGTCTGCAAACTCTCTCAAATCAAAGCCCCGAGACTTAAGGAAGCAGAGGACCACTTCTCACCTTCCTTTAAGTAAATAAGCAGGCTGGGGGAATTTAGCTCAAGTGTGGAACCAAGCCTCCCTTGGAAGCACAGGGCCTGAGTTTGATCCCTGGTACTGCAAAAAATAAACAAGTGACTTAAAGGTCTCTCCATGAGGCAGGTTTATCACAGTGAAACATGGCTTCCCACCTGCTCTCCAGGCCTGGCCTGTGCGCCCAGGCCTCTCAGACCCCTGCTGGACCCCGTGCCTCCCGCCCCTTCTTGCTGAGTTAATTGCACAGTCCTTTATCTGGACCTCCCTCCCAGCACTCTGTCACATTATGTTCTGCTCAGCCGCTCCTGCCCCTTGGTCTCCAGTACTAATGTACGGGGCTCTCTGTGCACACGCTGGGGCTGGCCCTGGATGGCCGAGGGCATCACCACCAGCACATCCACCCTGGGTGTGGTCACAGCGGAGCCATTTTTCACTCGAGGACTGAGACTCCAAGGATCCAGCCCATCGTGGCTTCTGTGCTGTGACCCTCAGGGGATGACAGAGGGCAATGATTCCAAATGTCTTCACACAAAGCGCTGCATTTATCTCTCTGTTGTCCTGTTGTGCCCTTGAGGTCACAGCCGGGCAGCTAGACCCTGCGGCTGGCCAAGAATGGGTCTTTCTTCATGCCCAGACACTTCCTGTCTGGGACATGGGCACAGAGGCACAGGCCTGGTGAGCAAGAATCTCAGCGGCCCGGGGTTGCCCAGTTAAGATCAAGCCCTGTGGCAAAGAGAAGATAAAAACACTGGAAGCTGTCATGCCCTCCCAGGTGGGAATCCCCCAATCTGAGATCCCCTGACGAGCCTTGAGAGGTAGAGGCCAGGCTGGGCCAGCAGGCCCTGTCCCTGAGAAGCTCCTACTTCTGCAGAACTGAGGGGGCACAAGGGCAAAGCAGCTCTACTTAATTAAGACAGATGTGGCACGCCCTCATGGGCAGGAGCCATGGCTGGCACAGATGGTCGGAGCCTCTCCTGGGCACTGCACTAGCAAGTGACCTTGGCTGGGGCCCCTGGGGTGGGGCCAAGTGTGTCTATTATCACGCTCAGAGGTTTGTCCTGCTGCTGTGACCTCACGGCTTGCCACTCCCCAACCAGGCATCCTGCTTTGTGTTCTGTGCCCAGCCCTCCCCTCAGCCCTCCATACACCACACAATACCATCCCCTTCACACCAACACACACGCAATCCCGCCACGCACACATACCTACCGTCACACCCCCAATCCTATCTTTCCTCATAGGCCCTCCCCAGCTCTCCCTACGGCCCTCCCTCCAGGGTCCCTGCAACTGGACTGAGGCTCAGCTGGTGATGCCCAGCCCCATCTGGCCACAGGGACAAAAGGAGACCCACACACCCCAAATCCAGAAGTTCCAGCCAGACCTCAGGCCCCAGCTCTGTCTAATATGTACCTAGTCTCTATGGGCCACCAACGCCCATGAGGCCAACACTACCCCTGGGTTCAAAAATAAAAATTTAAAAATTCCCACCCGGAGATAATTGCTCTCGCCTTTTGCCTATTGTGGAGGCTCCGCAGTCCAGCGCTGAGAAGCAATTATTCACGGCTAATGATTATAATCAAGTCAAATAGAATTTAATGGACACATATTCTCTTCCTGCTTGAAACTTTACATATGAATTAAGCACATATGGGTTTCACGAGGCACAGACGTAGATTTATGCAGCCCTGAGAAGCCCCGCGATGCCGACGACTTTTATTCTACTAATAAACAGGCTGATTTATGGGCTCCGCTGGAAGCGTGATCTCTGCTGCCCCCTGGTGGGCGGCAGGGCCGGGGTGGAGCCGCAGCCAAGGGGACCTTCGGGTGTGGGGGGATGGGGGGGGTCCAGTCTCCTGAGGACGCGCAAACTCTGACCCGCGCCAAGGCCGCCAGAAAGCATGGGCAAGGCTCTGCGTGGGAACCCCGCCCACCCAGGCCCTCCTCAGCCATTCTCCGGGGCTCTCTGTGGGTCCTGGGTCCTCAGGGCTGAGACTGGAGAAAGGAGAAGCTCCCAGGAAAACAACTGTGTTGGTACTGGGTGAACTGCGGAAAGCAGGGAAATGGGGTGCTAACATTCAGCATCTTGGGTGGGGCGCAGGGAGAGTACCGATCCCTGCTCCAGCCTACAGAACTAAGGAGCCCTGGATCTGGAGTCCCTCATGATTCGGCACCCCCAAACTGCTGGAGGTCTTCTGTGATCCCCATGGTGCAAGGAGGAAAACAAGGCCAGGCAGGTACCCAGAAACTACGAACTCTGTCTCCACCTTCCCCTCATGACCGTCCCCTTGGCCAGCCCAGGCCACATCACACAGACAGACAATAAGAACACCCTTCTCCCCTGGGCCACCATGGCATCTGCCAACCAAGATGTGGCTGAGCTCTGCGGCTCCCAGAAGGACTCACAGCCCCTGCTACCACCCACCTATGCCACCTATGCCAGTGTCCTGGGGGCCACGCAGTACAACAACCAGGAAAACCCCACTGTGACCCTCTGCTCCTCCCTGCCAGCCATGCCAAGTGGGAACTCCTGTCTACAGGGGACTTGTTCCATTTGTGTACACGTGACAGGCAACGTGGGAGAAAAGGCACAGCCTGTGTGACTGCAGTCTCATCAACACCAGCGCGGGCAGAAATGCAGGGCAGTGCCGCTGCCAGGGACACCGTTCAGACCATGGGCAGGAGGACCAGAGCAGGGTAAGCAAGCCCCCTCTGCCCATGCCCTGCAAGACTGATCATTTAGGGAGCCCAAGGTGGCACTGACAGTATTGCGTCGTGTCCCCGAGGCACCTCTGAGGACGGCTTCCTTGCCAACGCGGGATCACACACAACCACTGCAAGCCCAGAGTCAAGAGAGACAAGAGACCGCAGAAGCTCTTGTGGGGCCCAGGCCGGCACAGGTGGAGAGAGGCTGCACACGGCCTGCCCTCCTGGGGGAGGGGCCAAGAAAGACGATCCGTTTCTCAGACGCCCAGTAGGGAGTGGGGAAGTAGAGCCAGCCAGCTGGCCCAGCCCTGGCGCGGCTGACCTCAGTCCATGAGCACCCACCACCTGCGCGCCTGCTGGACTTGCCTGGCTCTTGACATCCCACGCACGACCAAGCAGCACTCTAGAAACCTCTCCCAGGCCTTCCGACCTCAGCCAGGCAGCAACCACCAACCACCGCTGAGTGGAACAGCAGCCGCCGACTCTGCACTCATCACAATAAAATACCAAGCTAGCAAGAGGCAGACGAGGCACATAGAAGCCGAGGAGCATCTCCCGTTTCCAGCGCCGCTGCAGAGCTGCGCGGGCAGTGGGGGTGTCTCTGCACACACCCTTCCCTCCGCACGCCCCTCGCCTGCCCGGTGCAGAAGGGGTGAGGGGGGAAAGCAGCTCAGCGTCCTCCAGCCAAGACCCCCCGGCCTGCCCTCTGCCTTCCTGGCAGGGCAGCCCGGCCTGGTTCCAGCCATGCTCTCCCCCTGCTCCTGCCACTAATGGCTCTCAGAGCTGCGGGGCGGCGCAGCAGAGCAAAGCGCCCGACACCGGGTCAGGGCTTCGAGGGAGGGAAGTGAGCCCAAGCGGCCGACATGCTGGGCTCCCATGGCGCCAGCAGGCCATCCTCGCCTGACAGCCTGAGCCTCTCTGGAGCCAGGTGGCGCCCACCCACGCCTGGCACGGCCGACCAGAGCCACGCCAACAGGGCAGCCACGCGAGTCTCTAGCACGGGCGAGCGACTCACCGGCGTTGACAATGGCATCCACCTCCAGCTTGGTGATATCGCCACGGAACAGCGAGATCTTCTCATTCAGCTGCTTGTCCTTCTTGTACTTGGGCTCCTCCACTTTCACAGACACTCCTGGAACAGGTGGGGCTGGGTCACCTGGCAGCCCCTGCAAGGGACACGTGAGTGCCCGCCGTGACACCGTACGGGCGCTGAGGAAGGACTGCTGTATGCCGGGGAAGCCTCCAACACGGCTATGGGCAGGAGCGGTGGTAAAGTCACCCATCCCCGCTTGACAGACACACAAACTGAGTCTGGGGTGGGATGAGTGATTGGCCCGGGCGCTGGTTCCCAGCATCCCTTTGTAGCATCCCCCTGGCTGCAGGCCCTCCACAGCTGCAAATCCCAGCTCCAGACAGGCCGTTCTTCACGGGCAGGGGCCATTTGTAGCCCAGGGCCTGTTTCCTAACAGGTGTCTTGGTAATTAAAACTGCCCGCCAAATAGCCAGCCGCGACCTGGCAGGGCCAAGGCCTACCTTTCGCCATCTCCTTCCAGGTCGGGATCTTCTTCAGCCTGATGAAGTCCTGGCAGAAGTAATGCTCCTCCCTCTGTTTGTCGCTCAGGCCCTTCAGAAAGGCTGTGGGGCAGGGTGGGCAGAGAGGGCAGGTCCAGTCACTCCCACTCCCAGGCCTCCCCTCCTCGCGGGACGCCGCCTGCTCCAAGGGTACACTCAGGCCCCCCAGCCTTCCCATGGTGCTGTGGGGGAGGGACACTCCCCTGCTCTTAGCGCCCCAGAGGCTCCTAAGGTATCTTGCTCTGCTCTTTGTTTAGAAGGAGAACAGAGGCCAGGGTGCAGGAGGGACTGCTCAGACGCCACACTGGCTCAGAACTCAGCCTGCCCACTTCCTGGCTGAGTCTCCCTCCCTCCAGGTCCCCAGTTCCTTCATCTATAGAAGAAAGATTAAGAATAAGACACCTATGCTTGGAAGCACTCAATCATTTACACTATCAACCAGCCACATCACTAGCATGACCTGGGACAGGACGACTGCCTTCCAAGAACTATGAGCCAGGTGTGGTAGCACAGACCTGTAATCCCAGCACTGCAGAAGGCTGAAGCAGGAGGATCTCGAATCCAACCTAACCTGGGCAATTTAGCAACTTAGGGAGATCCTGTCTCAAAAGAAACTTTTTAAAGAGATGAGGATGTAGTTCAGTGCAAAAGCCTTGGGTTCCACTCTGAAACAACAAAGACACCCACAAAAAACCCCCCCCACAAAACTACAGAAGCAAATAGATCTGGTGCCTGGTGTCAGCATCCTTCCACCACTGGCCAAGGTCCCCATTCCTGGTCACCAGGCTGGAAATGTCCCCCTTTGATGAATGAAGAAGCAGGGGCTCGGAGGCTGGGAGACTGCCGTTGGTCACGGAGATGGTGAGTGGAGAGCTAGGGCCACCTGCTCAGCTACTCTGGGTCTGGTGCGAGGCTCCCTCTGCTGCAGCAAAGGGACGCAAGCCCAAGCAAGACGGCGGCTCGCGGGCTCCCCCTGCTGGCCAATGCCCCACCATGCACCCAGGCTCCCCCGATGGAGGAACCTAGGGTACTGAGAGGGTGTTGGGTGGGCACTGCCACAGGTCTCACGCAGCAAGGTACTCAAAGGCATCGGAAAACAGTCCAAGCTCAAGGCTACGGGGATTATGATAAACAGTGGACAGCTGCCTAACCGCCACTCAGCCTGGACCGTGCCATGTGGCAGCCACTCTCACCCCGGCCCACTGGACCTATGGATGACATGTAGGTCCTACACTCAGGGTCACTTGTTTAACGTGGTGTAAAATAGGTTCTGGCCCTTGGGAATCAAAAATCCAGCTGAAGCCAATGTGTCCCTGTAATCCCAGCACGCAGAAGGGGCTGGGGGTCACCAAAAGTTCAAGGCCAGCCTGGGCTATACAGCAAGACTCTCAAAAAAAAAAAAATAAAGAAAGAAATAGAGGGCCGGGGATATAGTTCAGTGGTTCCGGCACCTGTCTTGCAAGTGCAAGGACCCGGGTTCGATCCCCGGTAACCACATACCTATACTGGGTGTGGAGACTCATGCCCAGCAGCAACCAGTACCACATACCACAGTGTACGGCATGGTGGCTCACGCCTGTAATCCCAGCACTCGGGAGGCAGAGGCAGGAGGATTGCTGTGATGAGTTTGAGGCTGAGCTCAGGGCCAGCCTGAACTACAGAGTGAGACCCTGTCTCAAAAATAAATAAAAAAGAAATAAAAATAAAGAAATAGAATAAATAAAAGTCAGGGACACCAAAGCTGATCTAAAATTCACAATCTAGTCCCTCCAATTCTTTTTTTTTAGTTTTTTGAGACAGGGTTTCGCTTTGTAGTTCAGGCTGATCCTGAACTCACTATGTAGACCAGGCTGGCCAAACTCATAGCAACCCTCCTACCACTGCCTCCCAAATGCTGGGATTACAGGTGTGAGCCACCATGCTCCGCATTGTGGTCATTGTGGTATATGGTTACCGGGGATTAAACTCAGGACCTTGTGCTTGCCAGGCAGACAGAACCACTGAACTAAATCCCCAGCCCTAGTCCCTCCAATTCTGAGGCCAGAAAGAGACATTCTGGGGCTAGGTGAGGAGGTGAGTGGTAGTTCAGCTGGAAGGACGCTCCTTCCTGTAGCTGGAAGGCACAGCTACAGGGGGACGGAGAGTGACCCACCCCAAGCCTGGCAGGCCTGTTCTGGATCCACTTCCCTCCACAGGCACCATCATTACATCAAAAAGGCTATCACCAGATACAGGCTAAGGCCACGCACGCCGCCCCTGTGCCAGCTCCGCTCTGTCTAAGGGGCCAAGGGCTTCCACCACCATCGACCTCTAGCATCCCTTCCTGCTCACATGGTCTCCTTGCCTCCTTCCCCAAGCAGCTGACCCGGAACAAGATCTGAGGACCTTCCGGTTTACAAGCTCCTTGGGGGGCCCGGTCTCCGGAATTGAAAAGGAGCTTAAGAACCCTCCAAGGCTCCCCTATATGAGACGCAGAGGCAGTGGCACAGAGCTGCAGTCCTAGCACTTGGGAGGCTGAGGCAGGAGGCCTGACTGAGCCCAGGACTTTGAGGTCAGCCTGGCCTCAAAACAGGCAAAGAAACAAGGACCTGGAAAACTCCTGTCTGTGCCAAACAGTGGTCTGGGCTTATCTTGCGCAAGTACAGGGCCAGGCTGCTGGCCGGTGGCACCCTCCCCACTCCTCCAGCTGCACTGAGGAACAGAAACCACAGCTATCAGATGCTGCCACCTCCCTGGCCACCATCTGCCTCCCTCTGGTCACCAGGCGCGAAGGTCCTCCCCCGCTGTCTACACGGCTCCTCCACATCTTCCCTCCCAGGCTCCCTTGAGCCCCTTCTCCATCAAGGCCAAGGTCACTAGAATCAGTGCCTCCTGCCTTGGGAACTGCAAGTCCCCCAGCTGCTTCACCGCTTCTTTCAACCGGGACCCTCCGTGGGTCTGCACATCAATCGCAGGATTCCAATCTTGTTTTTTGTTCTTTCAGCCCCTCTTCTCTCCTGAGCCCCAGGGCCCCCCTCAAAACTCACATGTGCAAAACATAATGTTGACCCTTTCCTCCAAAACATGATATTCTCACTCGTCCCCTCTCCCTTTTCTTTTCTTGGACTCCAAGCAAAGGGCCCCTTCTTTTCCTGCAGGCTCATTAGATTCACCCCACACACTCCAGAAACCAGCCTCCCCCACACTCACTGAACCCCTACCAAATTCCAGGCCCCCAAACTACCTCACCTCTTCCCCCATTCCTCACAGAGCTCCCCAGGAAGCCTAGGAATATAAGCCAGACCCTCCCACCCCATTTGGCCCCACCTGCCTGGCCATTAACAATTCAATTTCTCAAAGAACCAGGTGGTTTCCTGCCTGAGGCCTGTGCACCTGCTGCGCCCCTTGTCACTCTTCCCTTCCTGTCCCCTTCTGACAGCCCTCTCCGCTTCTTTGCCTTTGTTTACATTATTCTTTGACCTTGGCCATTTGGACTTGTAAGTTCACATGAGATCGGTCCTGCTTAGGCTGAGTCCCCACCATGGCCCCAGTGCACGGCATGCGTGAACATCCATGGGGTGCACGGCGTGTGAACATCCGTGGGTGGCCTTTGGGATGAACCATTAAATGAATGAGCCGAGGCCAAAGGCCGAGGGGGGTTTGAGAAGAGAGGGCTCTTCCAGGTAGGGAACCTCGTGTGCCAACTTCGCGAGGAAAGGAGAGCTCGGGGTGGAGCAATGGGGGGAAGCTAGAATGTCTGAGAAAGACAGCAAAGCCTGGGGTATCAGGGTGAGCGGCGGGACCAGGCCGCGGCTCGATGGTGCTCTTTTCCCTCCTGCCCGGAGTCAGGGGCTTCACCGTGCAGCACGGCACTCAGGGGCGGCTGCCCGTTCTGAGCCATTTCCCCACCTCTGCAGTGGGGCCAAGGCTGGCTCGCACTGGGATCAGAAAGGAGGAGTCGGCTCTACACATCCACCCCATTCTCAGTGAGAGAGCAGAGACCCGAGCTGCACCAAGCCAGACAAGACACAACGAGGGAGGAGAAATTTTCCTTCCAACTGGAGCACTCAGGAGGTGGGGGAGCTTTTAAAATCATGTGGGTGCTCAGAGTGGTCATCTTGCAGTCATGCCTGAAGACTTCCCCGTACCTTGGCATGGCTGAGTGTTGGCACTGCCAGCCAGCTGGACCTAGGGCCGGAGGCTCCTCCTGTGACACTGACAACCTATTGGCTGGCTATAGACCAACCCACTGACCTTCCACATAAGGAGCCACTGAGGCTGTGGTGCCCTGAGTAGCCAGCCCAGGGTACCCCAGACACCCCAGGCCCTCCAGTAGATAGTAAGTGGCAGGTGCCGCTACACTGTTTCATGTGTGCCCCTGATCAGAAATAAAGGAAACGGGCCAGGGATTTAGCTTAGATGTTCTGACACCTGCCTTGCAAGCAGTTACAGCCCTGGCAACCACAAGCAACAAGGCCAGGCGTGGTGTCTCATGCCCACAAGCAATCAGAAGCACATACCACAGTGCTGGGCATGGTGGCTCACACCTGTAATCCTAGCCCTTGAGAAGCAGAGGCAGGAGAGGTGGCTCTGTGGCGCGATGGATAGCACATTGGACTTCTAGTGAGAAGCAGAGGCAGGAGGATTGCTGAGTTCCAGGCTGAGTACAGGACCAGCCTGAACTACAAAGTGAGACCCTGTCTCAAAGAGGAAAAAAAACAAAAAACTGGGAGCAGCCCGCATGACAGTGACCTGGCCTGGACGATTCCTTCTTTCACTCAAGTCCTAGAGACAGCACCCTGGCTCTGCCACTGACCTGTTGGGCACCAACCCTGGGGACACCTGTCAGCTTGTCCTGCCAGTCTGAGTGTCCCCACTGCACCTCAAAAGGCCAGTATGCTGGGAGCAGTGTCCCCATCTTCAGAACAAGGTTTCCTTCCACCCAGCTGACCCCTGGAATTGCTACACTCCGGGCAATGCGTCCCGCCAACCGCACCTCTCTTCTGCCCAAGGTCCTGGCCTCATCTGCCACCCACGCACCACAGCCTGCTCCTCCCTCCGACGGTGGGCACGCGCCCTGGGCATCTCTAACGGTGTTCACCTCCTCCTGCCAGGGCAGATGCAGACTTACAGCACAAGTGAGCTTCATTTTTGATCAAAGATGTAAAACACGCATTTTCATTTTCTTTCATTTTTGCAGAGGCGAAAGTATTTCACAGCTCACTGAGACAGGTGTTGTAAAAAGATGTTCGCAGTAAATTTTGATGGAGAGACCTGACCCCAGCTCCGGCTTCCAGCAGCTCATGGCACCAAAGCCGAGCGGGAGGACGCGACTTCGCCAGGGCCATAAAGTATACCGGGCAAACAGGAATTCAATGATGTGTTTTAAGGAGTGTCTTTATGGCACTTGGGAAGCTGGTGTTCAGGGAAGCGAGGGGAAGCCAGGGCACCGAGGAGGGCTTGGCTCTGGAAACCGCGGGTGTGCAGGCTGAGAGCACCCGGGCGCCAAATGCATCAGTGTCTGGACTCAGCGGGAGGGGCACTGATCACGTGGTCGCCATGCCCCAGGGGCAGGGGCTCCTCAAAGCCTACGGTACAGCAAGGGAGTGATGGAGCACAAGACACGCTGGTGCTGCACCTCTCACTCCCACCTGCCTGCCCTGGCACATGCCAAGGCTGAGTCCCCGACAGGTGAGAGCACCCCACGCCCCTAACTCTTGACAGATCTAGAGAATGTGCCAGCCTGAAAACCAACCACATCAGTCCCCCGGGGCCTGAGATCAGCCCTGGCCCCTACCTAGTACTTTGGTTTCGGGGGGTTCGTTTGGGGTTTTTTTGGTTTTTGAGACAGGGTCTCACTTTGTAGCCCAGGCTGGCCTTAACTCATTACATAACCCAGGATGGCCTCGAACTGTGACAATCCTTCTGCCACTAGGATTGCAGGTGTGCTCCATCATGTCCAGCCCTACCCAGTGTTTTAAGAGCCCCACCAGTTGCCACCAAGGAAGGACTCATGGCCCAGAACAAGCAGCAGCAGATCCAGCACTGGAGACTGCAAGCTCCCAGTGTCACTGTGACCATCACAAAGCAGAGACAAGAGATGGGCACCAGCAGGGACAAGGAAAGGGACCCTATGTTGCTCTCTTGGGGCTGGAACTTCACACTGTGCTACATCCTTAGCCCTTTTATTTAGGCCCCAGGGTCTCCATATGTTGCTAAGCTGCCCAGACTGGACCTGAACCTAGGATCCTCCTGCCTCAGCCTCCCAGAGTGCTAAGATCATAGACATACATCTCCCCCCAACACAGTCTCCAAGCAGGTGCTACAGTCCCATTTTACAGATGAGGAAAATAGGCTTGGAGAACATGGATGCCATAGCACTGGGATCCGGCCAGGCCTGAAAACACCAAGGCCACTTCTCTTTTTGGCATATGTCTCTGGGCAGAGACAAAGGGCCGAGGCCAGGCCGAGAACCCTCCACGGTCTCACTATAAGTCCCCTCACCCCCAGCTGCCTTCATAGCAGGATGTCTCCACAGTCCTCTGCTGAGAAGGTGCTGCAGGGGACAAGGAGACACGAAGGGATTAGAGAACAGATGGCAGGGATGAAGTTGGCAGTGTCACCACAAAGATGTGGGCACTTTCTTCCTAGCTGGACAGTGAAGTCAGACACTGCAGGAGTCTGCCAAGAAGACTGGACATCTCAGCCAGGCATGATGGCAGAGCCCTGTAATCCTAGCACTCTGGAAGACTGAGGCAGGAAGGTCACAAGTTCTAGCCCAGCTAGGGCAACTTAATGACTTGAGTTTATAAAAATAAAGCGAGGGGTCAGTGGCTCTGGTGCCTGCCTTGCAAGCACAAGGTCTCTAATGCGATCCCTGGTAACCACATACAGCAATGCCGGGTGTGATGACTCACGCCCAGCAGCAATCAGCACCACATACCACAGTGCTGGAAGTGGTAGTTCATGCCTATAATCCCAGCACTCAGAAGGCAGAGGCAGGAGGCTTGCCTGGGATACATAGTGAGCTCAGGGCTGATCTGAACTACAAAGCGAGACCCTACCTCAAAAAAAATAAATAAATAAAAAATAGAAAAGGGGGCCTAGGCATTTAGCTCAGTGGTTCTGGCACCTGCCTTGCAAGTGCTAGGTCCCTAGTTCGATCCCTCGTGACCACATACAGAAAAGCCAGGCATGGTGACTCACACCCACCAGCAATCAGTACCACATACCACAGAGACCACAGTGCCTGGCAGGGTGACCCACACCTGTAATCCCAGCACTTGGGAGGCAGAAGCAGGAGGATTACTGAGTCCAGGACCAGCCTGAAACTACAAAGCGAGACCCCGTCTTGAAAAACTAAAAAGATAAAGAAAGAAACAAACAAACAAACATAAAACATTAGGTACAGTTCCAGGTACTGAAAAGAGGAGACAAAACAGAGTGAGGAGACTGATAATGTCCAGGGGGCACTGGTGGGCAGAAGTCCCTTCTGGGGATGGCCACGTGTCACCTGCCACCCACAGAGGTGACCACACGAGAACACTCAGGATTGGCACACTGGGTACACACCACTGCAGGATACAACTCAGCTCTGAGTGTAATTTAATGTGACGAAAGAAGTATTGGGGATGCAGGGACCATGGCATAGAACTATCAGACAATCCTGTAGATGCCCGCCTTTAAAGGGTGCAGTGTATGTCTCAGATGAGCAATGTCCTAGGTTCCATCCCAGGTAACCCCCCAAACTTCTCAGATCACAAAGATGTGGACACTTTCTAACACACAATGGAGGAGTACAAGGCAGGCCATTGGCTGACACCAGTCACACAGCACTGCCCTTGAGCATCTGTGGGATTTTAGGCCAAGGAGACTGCAGTTGGTGGTAGCGAGGACCCTAGCACTGTCCCCGGGTTGTGTCCAGCTTTCATTTTGCAATGGGCCTGGAATCTCCTGTTCCAGCCAGCTCTTTCCTCTCCGGACTCAGTTCAGGCCACCTCCCCTGAGAGGCCTCACACCTGCAGCTCAGGGGGCCCTAAGGATGTTTCTTCCCTTTTATTTACTTTTCTTCCCACATGGAGTTGGGGATAAAACCAAGGGCTTTGCACATGCTAAATTTTACCACAGAAGAATCCCCAGCCCTTTTTGTTTTGTGCCAGTGTTTCCAGGCTGGCCTCAAACTTGGGACCCTCCTACATTGCCTCCTGTGCAACTGGCATTACAAGCGTGTGACACCACAACTCCACTGCCATAGTTTCTTCATGGTGATGACGTTTCCTGGCATCATCTCCTCCTGAATGCCTCTCTCCTGTTCCCTCCCCCGCTCTGTGAGGCAGGGAGTCCTGGCCTGTCTGGCTCATGGCTGTGTGCCAGCACCAAAGCAGGGCTGGCCACAGAGCAGACACCAATAAAAATGTACTGCGTGAGTGGTCAGAAATCCCAACTCCTGCAGAAGGAGAGTGACTGGATATATCATAGCCTGGGAGTCCATGTCCCATGGCTTCCCTGGGACCAGCGCTCCCAGTGGCTGGACCTTCCCTGACAGGGAGCAGGGTGGTATGCAGGGCACTCTGCCAGCTCCAGCCAGAAAGACTTGAGGGGTGACAGCTTCTCTGTGTGCTGAGAGAGTACTATCAGGTGTTTCAGGGTCCCAGGGAAGGTGATGCAGTTCACACCCAGAAACAAGACATTCTGATTTCTACTGCTACTCTCCACGGTCCCCAAACAGCGACTTTCCCTTTCGTGTGGTCCAGCCCTGAGTCACACCAGCCAACAACTCAGCCAAGGGGTAGCATTCACTGCTCTTTTGAAAGAGGATCCAGCCGGGAGGAGTCCCAGAAGCCAGGGGCAGGCCCTGAAGGGCAGGAGCAGCTGGACACAGGACAGGGCTAAATTTGGGGCTCTCCAGGTGCCCTGTCCTCCTCTGCCAGGGAGGGACTCATGGCCTGTCCAGGATTCCTGGTGGGTCCAGAACCTATGCTCCTCAAGGACACGGAGGAAGCTTTGGAGAGATGAAGATCTGTGGTCACAGTGACACCCCTTCTCCACTTGCTCCCCAGTTTTTAAATTCCCCAAAAAAGGGCAAAGACTGCTACCAGGTGGCCACAAGCCAGGAGGGAGGATCAAAGAGTACCAGACCACGTGCCCAGGAGGCCCGCACTGGGGTTGGGTGCTGAAAGGTCAGACCTGCCCTTAGAGGCCATCTGTGGTGCCATCTGACCTCCCCAGGGGGACTGCCAGCCCCTGAGCTGTTCCCTCAGTTCGTCGCCCACCATCTGCCTCAAATGCCACTTCTGAGAACCATACTCCAGGGAGGTCTGGATCCTAAGCCCAACTCTCCCAATGTGGTTGAGTGACCTTGGGGAAGTGAGTAGGACCCTGGGCCTCAGTTTCCCGCGCAGATGAGTACGGTAGGTGCCTTGGGACCATTCCACAGGACGCTGCTGGCAGAATGGACCTGGTGGGGGGGGGCGGAGTGTGGGGCTGGACACCCGGAGAAGGCGTGCTTATGAGGCGGGGACCACCTGCCAGCGGACCGGCCTCAACTTCCCAGGACTCACATGGGAGAGGCTGCTCGCAGATTGCTGTGGGACCGGGAAGCCCCACGTGGGCCGCCCTCACCCGTCTGGCTCCCACTTACATTTTGCCTCTTTCCAGTCGGTAGAGGTAGTCAAGTCCACCTTCGCGGCCATGGCCAGGGGCGCCCAGGTGCGCACCCTGGCCGGCCGTCCAGCCGCCGCCGCTCTCCAAGCCCCAACTCCAGCCGAGGTCTGCGCGCGGGGTCGGAGAGCGCCCGAGAAGAGCGAACGGCCACACGCGTTGCCGCGGGTCCTCCAGGTGCCCGCCGGGGGGCCGGGCCAGGGGCGCCGGGCGACCAGCAGCTGCCCCGCCGCGCGCAGCTGTGCCAGGCGGCCGGACACGCGGCCCTGCAGCGACATGGGGAGGCGTCGCGCAACGGTTCCCCGCCCACTTGGACTCTATTTACGGTGCTCGGGAGACTCTCTCCCTTATTTACTCAGGGACCTAGAGGCGCGTGCCAGCCCAGAGCAACCTGCTGGGAGCCGGCGGGCGGCGCAGCCAGAAAACCCGGGCGCGCCGCTGGGCACCCTGGAACTTGTAGTCCAGGCTGTTGTCCTAGCCCGCGCACTCGTATACACACGTGCGAGCCCCGCCCGGGCCTCAGCCGGCTTCGGGCGCCTGAGCACCGCCCCTGCTCCTCCGATCCCCAAGCTCCTCCCCACCGTGGCTGCTCCTCAGTTCCTGGCCCTGCCGAATCTTGGCTCCCCGGCGCCGCCTGCAGCCTCGCGGACACCTGGGCTAACGGCCGCGTCTCGGAGCGCGGGATGAACTCGCCGAGCCGAGCGCAACTTCAGCTTGGCGTGTGATTTGCAGCAAGAAAGACCGGGATTGCCTCTCTGCCCCTACAGCTCACCGCGCTCCCCATTCCTGCCCAGTCCCCAAGAGCCGCGGTCCTCTTTGGCCGCTAGGAGATGACACATGCCGGAACGAATTTGTCGGTTTGAGCGACCTCCCTCAGACCGCTGAGCCTCTGCCTCGAGTAACCCCGGAGGCGGAGGAAGGGTGGCCCTGAATCTGGGGCCGACCGGAAGGCGCGAGTGCTAGACTGGATGCCAAGTGTCGCTCTTGGACGGAAGAATTGGGGAGAGTTTTTCTTAAATTTCCCTAATTCTTTACAAAGTCTGAGGATGAATTTTTAAATACTAGTATTTTAGTACTTTATTTTTACCGTCTAGATTTTAAAGATATTTTTATTTTACACGCACATAAACACACACACACACACACACAGAGTTTGTTTGCTTTGCAGTTCTGGGAACTGAACCAGGCCTCTCACAGAGCTACATCCCAGCTCTTTTTATTATCATTTTGAGGCAGGGTCTTGCTAAATTGCCCTGGCAGGGCTCCAATTTGCCATCCCCCTGCCCCCACCTCACACAAAGTGCCAGAATATCAGGCCAGTACCACCACACTCACTTTTAAAGGTTTTTTTTCTTTTAAGTATAATAATGGTTATGAGTTCCATTGAATTTCACAGGTTAGCAAGAGCCTGTCTCCAAGTTACAAAAAAAAAAAAAAAAAACGAATAAGTAGGGCTAAGAGGAAAAGCCAGCTACATTTTCCCATGAGTTCTGACCCTTCCCCAGTTCCTCTGCTTGGTTATTAGGAGACCCATTAAATCTGTTTAATGTAGGAAGCATTCCAGATCAAGGGGCATTCAAACTCTTAACAGAAACCTTGTGCAAACACCACTCACCACAGAAGCAAAGCCTGCATAGCAAACCTTTAACTTCTTCATCTGCTTCCCCTTTTATTCTTTTTTTTTTTCCTTAAATTTTTGAGAATTTTTGGCTTCCAACTTAGAACAGTTCTGCTTCAGCCTCCTGAAGGCTGGGATTACAGGATTACAGGCATACACCACCAGGTCTGGCTCCTTTGAACACCTTACAGATAAACTCTCTGTAAGAGAGTTGCTTTTGCACTTCAGAGTCAGTGGCCCCTTCCAGGTCTTTATCTTAAATAAAGCGACTCCTGCTGGGGATGTAGTTCAGTGGGATCACATCTGCCTGCCAAGCACAAGGTCCTGAGTTTGACCCCCAAATCCAGAACAAAAACCTATTCTTTTTACCTTTTGTTTTTTCAATAAAACATGGGCCCTTGCGCTTCCAAGGTAGACATGGTACCACTTGGGCTAAATCCTCATCCTTTTTTTGAGACAGGATCTTGCTTTGTAGTTCAGGCTGGCCCTGAACTCACTATGTAGCCCAGGCTAGCCTCAAACTCACAACAATCCTCCTGCTTCTGCCTCCTGAGTGCTAGGCTCACAGATGTAACCCACCATGCCCGGCACTGTAGTATTTGGTTCCCTGGGGATTAAACTCAGGACCTCATGCTTGCC